>OU452234.1:13630837-13708337 GCA_911728455.2 Marthasterias glacialis | reverse complement strand
GTTTCATCTGGATCACGCCCACTGGTATGCAGTTGATGCAGTCAACGGGCAGGTTTCAGGTACATTGTTCTAATTTGTCCTTAATTTCGTGTTCTTCGTTTTTACATGTTTACAAAGCAATTTGTCTTCCCTAATCGAATCAAGATAATGACCTTCAACACCCCAACAATTACCCCAACAAACACCCCAACAAACACCCAAACACCCAAACAAACAAACAAACAAACAAACAAACAAACAAACAAACAAACAAACAAACAAACAAACAAACAAACAAACAACCCAACAAACAAACAAACAAACAAACAAACAAACAAACAAACAAACAAACAAACAAACAAACAAACAAACAAACAAACAAACAAACAAACAAACAAACAAACAAACAAACAAACAAACAAACAACCCAACAACCCAACAACCCAACAACCCAACAAACAAACAAACAAACCAACAAACAAACCAACCAACAAACAAACAAACAAACAAACAAACAAACAAACAAACAAACAAACAAACAAACAAACAAACAAACAAACAAACAAACAAACAAACAAACAAACAAACAAACAAACAAACAAACAAACAAACAAACAAACAAACAAACAAACAAACAAACAAACAAACAAACAAACAAACAAACAAACAAACAAACAAACAAACAAACAAACAAACAAACAAACAAACAAACAAACAAACAAACAAACAAACAAACAAACAAACAAACAAACAAACAAACAAACAAACAAACAAACAAACAAACAAACAAACAAACAAACAAACAAACAAACAAACAAACAAACAAACAAACAAACAAACAAACAAACAAACAAACAAACAAACAAACAAACAAACAAACAAACAAACAAACAAACAAACAAACAAACAAACAAACAAACAAACAAACAAACAAACAAACAAACAAACAAACAAACAAACAAACAAACAAACAAACAAACAAACAAACAAACAAACAAAGAGACAAAGAGACAAAGAGACAAAGAGACAAAGAGACAAAGAGACAAAGAGACAAAGAGAGACAAAGAGACAAAGAGACACAGAGACAAAGAGACAAAGAGACAAAGAGACAAAGAGACAAAGAGACAAAGAGACAAAGAGACAAAGAGACAAAGAGACAAAGAGACAAAGAGACAAAGAGACAAAGAGACAAAGAGACAAAGAGACAAAGAGACAAAGAGACAAAGAGACAAAGAGACAAAGAGACAAAGAGACAAAGAGACAAAGAGACAAAGAGACAAAGAGACAAAGAGACAAAGAGACAAAGAGACAAAGAAACAAAGAAACAAACAAATAAAGAAACAAAGAAACAAACAAACAAACAAACAAACAAACAAACAGACAAACAAACAGACAAACAAACAAACAAACAAACAAACACAACCCAACAAACGGACGGGAATCAGATTTTGGATATTTTAGGACAATAGCCGCGTTTTCAATTGCTAGATGAAAACAACCAATAACGTCATCATTTTTCTTTGCACAGGGTGGAAATCTTGTATTATTTTAATTTCTTGTCTGCCTGTCTCCCTTAGGTTTATAACACACACCTCTCCGGAGTTGCTGATAATACTAAGATTTCTGTGTTGACAGTGAAGGAATACGAATTTGCACAAGACGACGGCCGCTATGAATGCTCAGTCTCTCTGCCGGCCTTAGGACATGTCGTCAGTCTCAACGTAGAAACCCAATACGGTAATGTTCTCTGACGGTCTCTTCTCAAGTTGTGGTGGTGTAATTTTTTACAGTCGAATCCAATAACGTTTTTCGATTCTTGTATACGATGGTGGAGAAGGAAAGTCGCTGTAAAATATACGAATGTTTTTCACAGCGTGAAGTCATTTTTTGAGCTCTTCTTCAGATAAATTTATACACTTTTCATTTCAATGATTTGTGGCACGAGGTCCCAAAGAAGATTGGTTTGTTGTCAACATAAACTTGTTTTGTTTTACGAAATAATGATTAGGGGGTTGGGGGCAAATTAGAGGTAAATCGGTGCTGCTCGTGTTTTACAAAGTAAACTTTGTGATATTTGTTATGGCAAGACAATGTTTTGTAAATGTTTTGTAAATGGGCCATAATATGATAATGCCACTATAAAAAGAAAAGAAAAAAAGAGAAGAAATTAACATCTAAATAAAAACCCGAACAACTTTGTTCATGAGGGAAAATTCAATATGGAAGTGGGGGATAAGATTTTTACTTTTTTATTTAGTTGTCAGAAAATCTTTAGTTATGATTGCAAATTCTGTTATGTTTGTTTGCGGTTAGAGAAAGGAGCTGCTCAATTAATTTACATACAACTTAAAGAAGGAATTGTCTAATTCTTTTCAATCTTGTTTCAGTTCAGTTTCACATTCTCTTTATTGCATAGTGTTTGTGTATAGCCTTTCAAGTTGAGATAATTATGTCCACTCAATACAGCTTACACGGGACAACTTGAAGCGAACGCCATATCACCCATCCCTGGTCAACCGATCCGCTTGACATGCCGCGCGGATGACGCCGATCAAGTCCACCAAGCTGAGTGGCTTCGAGCCTCCGGAGACACTCAGGTGCCTCTCGACAACGACGAAGCTCACACCATTCACGAAGAACGCACGGACGGGAAGTTCCTGTTGTATCTGGACATCAGTGGGTACGCATTGCCCGATGACGAATACTACGTCTGCTCTATCAACGGAGGTTCTGCCGAGGCGAGCGTGACCATTTCTGGCCCTCGTGGTAAGCTAAAACAAAATGTGAACTATGCTAACAGGTGAGTGAGGCAAACTTGACGTCGTGTCTCTGCCACTGTCTGTCTCTTCCATGTGTTGTGTCCATAGGTGCTCTTTTTCCTCTCTTTAATGTGACAATACAGGTTACTTTGTAAACTGCCGTAGCTGTGCAGCAAAGAGGTGAAAATATGCAGCTGGAATCTACCCCATCGCCACTGCCACTGCATCTGTGTAAGTATCGGGTTGACGTTATGCATGAATTTCCCTACGGTGTTGATTACCTCAGCTCAAAAAAAATACCTTCCTGCGTTTTAAAATTCATCTTTAAGTTGATGTAACAATGACATTCTCGTCACTCTTTAAAACAAACAGCGAGACATATTCACAAAGAAGCATTTGGAAAAATGGTAGAGCCATTTCGCCGCCAGAGGGCCCGCTCAATCAAAATGTCAAAGGTTGAACACATGGATTTGGAACGATTTTTTTAAGCGTTAAAATAATAACAAAAAGTAAATACATTGTTAAGCCAAAAATAAATGTTGATCGTATACCCAAGGCAGTTCTTGCAATCATTTAAAGGTCAAAGGTCCAACTTTCAAAATTGACTTGGCACTTAACGTTTGCCTCCGCAAATTGGCGGGTTTTGTGGGGTATGCTCGTTATCAAACACTTGGTGGCGCCCTGTTTTCAAACATTTTCTTGTGCTTATGGCTTTAGAATGCGACACACAACCGACGAACTCAACTTGTACAGGGCGAAGAGGGCTGTCGTACAAAGACGTCATCAAATACCACAACAATTAATGTGAGTTTGCATTCAACTACATACTCGTCTGTGTCTGACGTATTTGTTTGGGGTAGGATGTTAGCTCTCATAAAATGTCCTTGCATGTTAACACATTTACAAGTGATTTCGGTTCTTATTACATGAATTTATTTGGTGTCGGTGGCGTAGCTCAAGGGAATGGGGCAGGAGGGACGTTCGATAGATTAAATGTCGAGGGACGGTCGATGATTAAATAGAGAGGGGCAGTCGATGGATTTAATGGCTCATTTTCTTCTGCGTAATTATTTATTAAATTACTGTAGAACGAGTGATTATTTTCCACAGTCAGAAACGAATAACTGACAAAGAGCTGGCGCCTTTGTTATAATTGACAATTCGTAGGAAGAACACAGAAGTCCGACATGAAAGACTAGCCATGCAATATCCTTGAAAGCAATTAACTATTAAGACTGCAAATCGTAGCCATTTAAAGGTACGATGCGCGTCATCGGACCTGGGGGTGAAGTTAATTTATTACTATCTCTAGTTTCCAATGAAAACACCATGACCAGATTTAGGAAAACAACGCCAAACGGTTGATGTCTCGTCAGTGTTTTTGTACACGATCAAATCGAGCATTATTTCCGTTTTTACTCTCTTAAAGTTTTCGATTGAAATTTACTCGATTCGATTGAAACCAGGGACAAACTGCAAAAGTAATGTCCCTGGCCTCATACGAAAAAGAGTGATTTCAATTCTAATTAAAGTGATTTTCAATCTAACTATTTAAGAGAGTAATTGCGTCAATCTAGGTGTCTATGTGTGATTGTTTTCCTCGACCTTGACAATACCAGAGCCGGAACTATTTTTTTAGAGGAGGTACTATTACGAATTCTTAATCAGTGAGCTCAGATTGAAACTAATCACCTCTTTTCCGGTAATAACCAGCCCTGTATCTTGTCTTTAAAATCAGGTTAGTATGTCATGGCCATTGATTATAAATTCGTTGGTAATTATCAACTTCCTCAGCATTAGCTTCATGCTTTATCCGTAGGTCCAATACAGTTTTTTAATGAAATATCTAACTGAACGGATGGTGATTGTAAACACCGTTAGCAACAGTTGTTACGTATAGATCACATTACCATTTTTCTTTCTTGCGGACGAACTGTTGCTACCGACTTGGTGACGTAAATAAGGGGATGTTACATTCAAATCCGCGGCAGCGAACGTTTTTATAAGGTATGTAAAATCCAAATGCATTCCATCTAACGGCTTCGGGTGGCAAATGAAGTTAGGCTTGTTCACCCTATTTCGAGATATCAAATTGGGGTCTTAGTTACCGATTTATGTACACAGCTTGTTGTGGTTCCAAATGAATTTGTTCTGTTTTCGACGGCAACCTCGAGTTAGAAATATCAATATTTAATTCGATTCAAAGTGCACGAAGGGCATATTCTTTTACAAGGCACATCAAACTGGTGGTCAATGAGTGTCAATAACACAAGATGGTTTTTTAAACTGACGAAACCTCGCTTTCTAATCAATTATGAACAAGGCGCACACATTTACGTTTCTCCGTAGAATTTACGCCTGTGTTCTCGGTCCATCATGTGGCTAGGAAGTTTTAAGTCTCAGGCGACGTCCGATATCTCCAATCGATTCATTTTCTTCTGGACCTAAAATGAAACCTGAACTTTTGTGTTTGCTTGTTGAATGTTAGTATTAGCTTTCCTTTGTTTCCCCACCGTTATATAAGTATCATTGTTGCTTGTGTATGTTTGTATGTGCCTTGTCATGTTTTAAAATGAAACATTATAAATAAATAAATAAATAAATGAATAAATAAATAAGAAATATATAAAATAAGTCATCTATCTTTGTAAGATTTAGTTCGTTTTATTTTGTTTGGTGATATTTGTTTCATGTTAACATTTCTTTACTTTTGTTGTTCATATTTTGTTATAAACTGACTCGGCCGGCAGGCTGCAATGAGCAGATTGTTTTAATTTAGCTAATAACTGCGTGTGAATAAATGTCCAAGGAGTTTTTAAAAACACCAGCAGTGGCGCAAGCACGTTTTTTTTTCTTTTTTTTTTATTGGGAGGGGGAGGGGGAGGTGGGGGAATAAAGAATTGTCAACAGTCAGTAACAGGACATTATATAAATCCCGATCGAGTACGTGTTTCCCCCTTGTACTGACATTGGTTGTACTATATCGATAATCATACTTTATTTTCTGCAATGTCTTTTGAGGGGCAGTTGGGGGAGTGGACAAGGGTTAAGAGCAGGGGGCTCAATCCCGGCAATTTGAGCACTACCCGAAATATCGAGGGTTCATTAACCGTCTTTTAGCGATATCATCAGCGGGTAGACAGACCACTTCAATGCCACGTGCTTAACGTTCATGTTCATCAGGAATTTGTTGTTATTGTGTTCTATCAAACAGTATTTAGCTCTGTTGATGTAGATAACATCAACACAATCTTTGGGACTCATGAACTTAGCTAATAGAAGAGACTTTTTAAACATGTCTTTTATTGCCAAATTGCTTGTCCTTATTATGGTTTTATGAGTAGTTTTTTAAATACTTTGGTTGTGAATCTAAGAGACACCCGGATGTTCTCACTTTTCATCATGCTAGGCCTCGTACAGACATTTTAAGTTTTGTGGTTCCGTTCATTTTCCCAAATTGTTTTCCAATCTTAGGGTAGATATAAGGAACAATTTCACCACCGAGTATTTTAATGTTTTCAAGTCTAGTTTGAGAGACCATTTTTCAAACCCTTGGATGTTTGAAAGTTGTTCCTATTATTCATTGCTGGGGTGTTGTGGCTTCCCTCCTTTTTTTAAAATTATTTTTTAATGGTTTTATTTTTTAATGTTTATATTTTACTGTTTGTATATTTTGTTGCATTTACGGGTTTTAGGTCGGATACATGTATGATAACAGTTGTTTTTAACTTGTGTCTTGACCTGGGCATTTTAAATTGTAAATTATATAAATACGTGTCCAAAGATTTAAAATAAAAAATAAAGACTGTTCGTCTTTTCGATTCTGCATTGTAAGAGCAATAAATGTTGTTTATAATTTAGTGGGCCCTAATGGTGATTTTTGTCTCCAAATCATCACGTGCATCTCGCAGTGTTTTTGACCGCGTGAGGGCGTGTACGAACCAAATTGACGTGATGTAAAACAAGTAACATGAAATGTTTCTTTCATTGTTATTATTAATAACTTACTTGCCATTGATACTAGAATACAACATACAGGCAAGTCAAAGTTAGATAAAACAGTAATATTATATTAAAGAAATTAACCATTGAAAGCGCCCTCATGCGAAAAAAAAATGCGGTCAACTGAAACGAACTATATCCATGTTTGAATTGCCAGTTTTATGTTGTGTTTTATTGTTTTTGTTTATTTTTATTTACTTATTTATTATTTTACCAGAATGAGGAAACTTTCACATGTACATTTATTGTTTGAGGTATTCCGGTTGACTTGTTGACCATCATGATTTTGGTTCTATTTGTATTGTTTTTTATTTTTAATATCTTTTCTTGTTCTTGTATTATGCTACATCAAGTAATATTTGCGGTCAAATGAATACATTATAATTTGCGAGCAATCGTTATTCAATAGTATTATGACAGAATTGTATTATTTGGCCTTGTCATTCATCCCCCCCCCCCCCACCATCGGATCGTAATTTTTGTTTGGAGTAACCGCACCAAAACTGAATCGAAGATTTGGTGCAGAGAGATGGTGGTGCTGCCTGGCAGATGGATTTTAATCACTGTGTAATAGACTTGTATCCCAGTCCACCGTCGTCTTTCTCGATCTTATGTCCACTTATAACCAGACGGAACCCATCCTTAATGTTGATAGTTAACGACCATTGGAATATTGATTTCTAGCAGTCAAACGGGACTTTTTCGAAGGTAAAATCAATGTGAGGTTTATACGCTTTCACTTAACATCCGTAAATGATATTATATTCTAATTTATTATATTTTATTAAACTCTATTTTATTATGTTGTATTTTATTATGCTTTATTCTATTCTATTCTGTGCTGTTCTGTACTATTCTGTTCACTTCTGTTCTGTCCTGTATTGTTTTGTTCTGTTCTGTTCTGAATTCGTCTGTTCTGTTGTTCTGTTCTATTGGAACGTTTATTGTCGCGTCGCATCACGTCACGCAACTTTGCCTCACATCACCTCACCTTACGTCACTTCACGTCTCGCCTCGTCACGTCACCTCACCTCATCTCACCTCACCTGACCTCACCTGACCTCACCTGACCTCACCTCACCTCACCTCACCTTACCTTACCTGACCTCACCTCACCTCACCTCTCCTCACCTCACCTCACCTCACCTCACCTCACCTCACCTCACCTCACCTTATTTCGCGTCGCGTCACGTCGCCTCACCTTGCGTTACCTTATCTTACGTTATGTTGTGTCATGTTATGTTATGTTATAGTGTCGCGTATAATGTATAGTGTCGCGTCGCATCACGTCATGCACCTTTACCTCACATCACCTCACCTCAAGTCACTTAACGTCATGTCATGTCACATCTCGTTATTTCACGTCACACCACTTTACCACCTCACTTTACTACACCTCATCTTAACACACCTCACCTCACCTCACCTCATCTCACCTCACCACCTCGACTCACCTCACCTCACCTCACCTCACCTCACCTCACCTCACCTCACCTCATCTCACCTCACCTCATCTCACCTCACCTCACCTCACCTCACCTCACCTCACCTCACCTCACCTCACCTCACCTCACCTCACCTCATCTCACCTCACCTCATCTCACCTCACCTCACCTCACCTCACCTCCCCTCCCCTCCCCCTCACCTAACCTCCCCTCCCCGCCCCTCGCCTCAATCTCACCTCGCGTCGCGTCACGTCGCCTCACCTTACGATACCTTACTTTACGTTATGTTTTGTTATGTTATGTTATACTATGTTTGTGTTATTTTAAGTTTTGTTAGATTATATTATATTATATTATGTTTCATTATGCTATAATATATTTTGTTAAATTATATTATATTTTAAAATAAACTAAGTTTTATTATGCTGACTGTGGACATTTCACTGTTTGAACGAGGACGCCGTGATACGGTTTCGACATGAACCCATATCGCCAGCCTTTCCCACTTACGATGTTTCCATAGCAACTAGTAAGCCCGTTATGAAGTCAACAAAAGAGATTACACTGAGTCAAAATCCTTACCTCAGATAGAAAAAAAATAACACAATAGACAATCAGTCGGCAGCCTTTACAGTTTTGGTGTGTTTACACATCTCTGTAACCACTCTCAAGGATACTGTTGTTAGAGTCCCTTGTTTTATAATCACTTAATTATTGTGTAGATGACGAGATGACGGTGACTGCATCGTAGGTCATTTCAATTCAGTTCCCCTCGCCGTGATGGCGAGATGTTAGTCATGTCACCATATTTGTGGTATTGCAACTAATATTCTTTGGACAATGGGGACGTGCATTGCAGCAGCGGTAAGCTTACTATCGTTTGGCTTGGTGAGTCAGTATTTTCTTTTCTTTTTTTGTCAAAATTCAAATGTCGGTGTACCAACACGCATTATTGCTGTATTATTTAGTTTTCTTTCTTTCAGTAGACGTTTGTGTTGATGCTTGTTGGACTTTGTTCTGTCTTTGCAGTTACAGTTGAAAAGAGTTATATAATTGAATAAGAAAATGAAGAAAACAAATACATAAACAGAAAAAACATCATAAAAATGCATAGCACTACCCTTCTTTGCTATTAATTTTTAATTGGTTGAGAAAGTTAGAACCATGAACCTAAATCTCAATAAAAAAGGCCTAAGCCTGTTTACTACCGAGCTGTGAACCCCAGCCCCTTTAGATTTCAACACCAATATTCCAACTTGAACTGTTTCGGAAAAACATGTGTGTTACGCACCATTACATCCGACGTGGACTGTTACGTCACACGACGATTGTTAGCCATTATATCTGACCCAATGTGTCCAATGAACTAAATCCGATCCGGGCATAATGGTTTGTTGGACACAATGGGTCGGACAAAAAGGTTCAAAATGTTCTCGTTGGACTTATTGGTCTATGTCGGACATATTGATGCGTAACATAGTTATATTTGTACAGAGGTTTAGAATTGTTTGAGTAATTGAGTTGTCCCGGTGGGTTTAGCATAATTTAGACTTTGTTTAGCTTGATGTAGCTTAGCCAATGTCGGACTTAAACACAGTTCGACAGTTTTATGATTGAGATTTAGGTTATCAGTGAACCGTTATTTTGCACACAATGTTTTTTTTAAATATTGAGACACGCCCAGCGGCTTCGCAAGGCAAGGAGTTTTTTTCATAGGGGGCACAAGGGGGGTGTACGTACCCCTAACACCCCCTCCCCGCTGGCTTTAATCAAATAATACTCAGAGCCCAAATACCAGGATTCACGTTGGGCTACTTTTATGAAAGCGTATGAAAGCTTTCGTATGTTTTCTGAAAATACTTCAGATCATGTGAGTATCATCGCTTTTTTGTCATAAGAAATGATTTAAAAAGATTGTTGCGCACCATTAAATCTAACATGGACTATTATGTCTGGCGACAATTTTGAACCATTACGTCCGTATCCTAGGACATAATGGGTCGGACATAATGGTTTGTCGGGCACAATGGGTCGGACATAAAGTTTCAACATTTTCTCGTCGGACATGATGGTCCACGTCGGACCTAAAGGTATGTTATAAATGATGTTTGATGTCTTTATTCATTTATTTACCATTTTGATTTTTTTCCCCCGTGAAAATTGAGCTGAACGGTTCCTTTTACTTTACTGCTTGCACAGGGAACAGCATTCCAGCTTGACTTGTGCAAAGAAACGAATGAGCATTCATTTACAATATGAACAAATTGAAGATTAAAACTAGCTTTATTACATTTTAAATGAAGACAAGCAAAATAAACAATGAACCTTCAAATTCTTCAGAATAATATGAAACACACATTGAGGTGGTCATCTTGAACGCAGCAAAGTACACGATTGCGAGAATTCAGAAGGTTAAAGGAAAGGTACTACCCCTAGTTTGTATCTTTCCACGTTACGAATGCTAGCTGTATTAAACAATCAAAATAAAACATTGCTATTTCCTTCGTAAACTGCTGTAAACGTGGGTTACGCACCCCTATGTCAGACTTGGACTTTTATGTCCGACGACAGTTTTGAACCAATATGTCCGACCCGTTGTATCCGACGAGCGATTATCACCGACCCTTTGTGTCCGACGGACGTAATGGGTCGGTCATAATGGATTTTCTGACACAATCGGCCGGACATAATGGTTTGTCAGAGAAAACGGGTTTTCCACGAAGGCTTGTCAGACACAATGGGTCGGACATAATGGTTTGTCGGACACAATGGGCAGGAAGTGATGGTGAAAAATGTTCTCATCGGACTTAACGGACCGTGTCGGTCATAATGGTACGTAAAAAACTTGCTATCCACAAAATACACAAATTATCTTTAGTAACTATTCCCAACATTCTTTTGACATCACACAAACTTATGCCGGCTGTGTTCAATACTGAAATACTTTGGCCTAAAGCAGTGATACCTTTTTGTCACTGTTCCCTGCTGATTTGTTTCCGAGCAAATCAGTCTATTTAGGCATTTATTTTATTTCTATTTTAGTGGCTTTGATGTTGGGCCTAACATCAATGTTAATGCAGTCGATAATTGAATGATTGAATGAGATAATTGCATCAATCTATCAATTGAATCAATTCAATTATACCAATTCAAAACTCACATTTACACCCAACAGTTATCTGACTTTCTAATGCAGGTAATATAAATTGAGTAAAAAAAAACGGGTGAGAGAACACCATGTACAAAATAATTTAGAATCTTTGCCGTTTTTGGTTTTGTCTTTTCTTTGTACTAACGTGTTTTAGTTTGGAACTAGTTTCTGTGATCGCGTTTTAAAATGAGTAAAGACGGCTTAAATCAGCCGACGGCTGATATATTTCGGTCCTGTTGTATCTTCTTCTTCCTCTTCTTATATCAGCCGACGGCAGATATATTGGGGTCCTGTTGTATCGTCTTCTTCCTCTTCTTATATTAGCCGACGGCTGATATATTGTGGTCCTGTTGTATCTTCTTCTTCCTCTTCTTATATCAGCCGACGGCTGATATATTGTGGTCCTGTTGTATCGTCTTCTTCCTCTTCTTATATTAGCCGACGGCTGATATATTGTGGTCCTGTTGTATCTTCTTCTTCCTCTTCTTATATCAGCCGACGGCTGATATATTGTGGTCCTGTTGTATCGTCTTCTTCCTCTTCTTATATTAGCCGACGGCTGATATATTGTGGTCCTGTTGTATCTTCTTCTTCCTCTTCTTATATCAGCCGACGGCTGATATATTGTGGTCCTGTTGTATCGTCTTCTTCCTCTTTGTATATTAGCCGACGGCTGATATATTGTGGTCCTGTTGCTTCTTCACATTTACACCCAACAGTTATCTGACTTTCAAATGCAGGTCATATATAAATTGAGTAAAAAAAAAAAAAAAAAAAAAAAAAAAAAAAAACAGGTGAGAGAACACCATGTACAAAATAATTTAGAAATTTTGCCGTTTTTGGTTTTGTCTTTGTACTAACGTGTTTTCGTTTGGAACTAGTTTCTGTGATCGCGTTTTAGAATGAGTAAAGACGGCTTAAATCAGCCGACGGCTAATATATTTCGGTCCTGTTGTATCTTTTTCTTCCTCTTCTTATATCAGCCGACGGCTGATATATTGTGGTCCTGTTGTATCGCCTTCTTTCTCTTCTGGTACTAGGTAATGAGTCAAAGGTCACCTTGATGTCACGTAGCTGTCATAATATGATATTTTAGTAAAAATAACTAAATGCTGCTTCTCTCACAGTTTTTGTCCGAGCGAAGCCAAACCCTGCATTATCTCTTGGCTATGCTTCATATTGGATGTACACACAATTGGGTCAAAGGTCAGACAGGGGTCACACCAGATCATTTGCTGTGTCACTTGATCAGCCTGAAAGTCCATAACCAAACTTGGACATAAGGACAACTGACCAAAGCTTGTAGTATTTCATTATATCAACTTATTTTGATGCATTGGCAGATGCAGGTGGACTTGAAGCCCCCCTAAACTTTAAAATAAATTAAAAAAGAAAAAAAGGACAGAAAGAGAGAAGGGGCGGAGGGGAGGGAACAATATCAATATCAATAATGATAACGATAACGATGACGATGACGATGACGATGACGATGATGATGACGATGATGATGACGATGACGATGACGATGACGATGACGATGACGATGACGATGACAATAACAAAAACAATTACAATAATAATAAATAAACAAATAAATAATAAGCAAAATAAAGAAAAAATAAAAAAAAATGTCTTGGATTGAAATCGTTGGAGACAGAACCAAAGTTATTCTCAAAAATAACAAAAATAAAACACATGGAATGCTTTCTGAATCGGTAATATTTAGTAATGTGACGAATATTCTGCTCTATACAGCAACCAGTAATAAAAAAAGTGTCTGCCTCTAATTAATGACACGAGGTTGGCAACTCTTCGGCCTTGGGCATAATGAAACCCTCTATTTCATTTTATTTTTTATTTACGGAGATCTACAAGATCAGCCTGCTTTGCGTTCAATAGATCTACTGATTTAATATCTCTCTCTGACACTTTATCTAGAAAATGATTTAATTTCTTTCTCCAGAGAAGACTCAAGTGTATTTTTATTAATTCTTCTTAAAAGCGGAATAAGATATTAATATTCTATTAATTTTGTTTAAATTACTTATTAATAAATGTTTTAAATTGTAGCTCATCACAACACAAGTTAGCTCACCGGAATAAGGTTGCCAGCCAAAATACCATGTCGCATGTATCACCATTGACTGAGTTCTGCTTGTTTTAACTTAATATACATGTTTTAGCAACATTTTTTTTTAAATAAAGAAGCTCCATGAAATTGGGCCATTTTTTCATTTCAAGTCCGATTAAAACATTTAGGGATTTGACTTTAGAGATTTCGAAAACGTCTCCTTGGAAAGGCAAGAATTGGATGAGTCGACTGTGTCATTTGCAACCCGTGGACATTCACAATCACAAGTATTGAACAACAAATATCAAATTTATAGCAAACATGAGCATTGCAACAATAACACCAACATCAACATCATCATCATCATCATCAACAACAACAACAACAACAACAACAACAACAACAACAACAACAACAACAACAACAACAACAACAACAGCAGGAGCAACAAAAAACAATAAAAATCAACATCAGGATGGAGAAAAATTTATATATACAAATACCATAAGTTTTTCGACCCTTATGGATTCCAATCGGGTAGCTTTGAAACATTTTGTGTGTGATTAAACACACAATATGGACGTAATTAGCCACGCAAAACCTGATTAAACCATGGGGATGTGAGTGTCGATACAATATCCTGTGATGAAGTTTCCAGCAAACAAATCGATCCAAAAATAAACAATGGGTATCGAGCGGCTTTAACAGGCGATGAATATGGGTTGAAAAAGGAGAGCTTTCAAACATTCCAAATTTGCATCAACAAGATCTCATGAGGATGGAATATAACATGCCGGTGCCACCTATATGGAATATTTTTCAAAGTGGACATTTTTACATGTACAAATTATCTCAAGCTTACGTGACGATATTTACATTTTAAAGGGATTCTCACCGTTACATATGATCAGCTTATGTCATTGTCAACACTGCATATACCTGTTTTGATAAAATATATGGTTAATGGTTCTAAACCTGTTTACAGGGCGGCATTGTCAATCGTTGAGTCCGTTTAGATTAGTTTAGAACGAACTTTATTGTCAATTAATCGCAGTGTAATAAACGATTAATTACCAGAATCAAGCTGTCTGGGTTGCCAGTGTTGTACATGCAACAATCAAATGATCGTATAACCCTATACTCAAAACAGATTTGCGTAGCAGACAACAGGGTAAATATGTTCACTTTGGCCCCAAATAAATTTCTTGTGAAAACATTCAACTGGTGATTTAAATTAACCAGCAACTCGCCAAAGTAAAGTCTATTTATTTATTTATTTTTATTTTTGTGTGTGCAGATAATCGACTTTAAGGGACCTAGATCCTAATAAAAATTGCATTTTTTTGGAAGGTAGAGCAGACATGACATTAGGACATTTCTCAATCAATAATCTGTTTTCTTTTATTTGATTTCCTTTACTTTATCATTTTCCCCGTTTACATGTCAGTGCTCTTTTAAGCACTTTTCTCTGAAATGACTCTGTCTCCATACAAAACAAACATTTATGTTTTTTCCCCATAATGATGAATACAGGTACATACATCTTTCGTTATTGATGCAATAACTATCTAGACAAAAGAGCGTGCTGTGTTTTTCACCGTTGTACCGATGTGTGATCAGCAATATAAACTCACTGCATTCAAAACTCCACCCGACCAACCAATTAATGTTTTCCACTCAAGACTAATAAAAAGCTTTGATAATAATAATCAGTGAAATGGTGGAGAAATAAATAAATAATTATAACTCTTTTTAACATATGGAACTTGGACTATCATATTATTTTCCAGCCCACACCTGCTTTGTTTTCCCTGTCCATGTGTTTTCCAACTTCTGAAACAAAATAGCTCTTCATCGGTATACTAACCACATCCTCAGCCCTGCGGTTGATAGTTGTAGTCGCCTTTAAAATGATTCCTTAGTTGTATTAACATATTATATATTTAATATATTGTACACGATATTAGTACGTCACTCCACAAGATTCTCTTGTGTTATATTAATGATTGTGCATATTTTTTGTTGTGGTTTTTTTACAGTGCTTTTTCCTTCAAATAAGTTCCACAACAGGAGCGTGTTTAGATGGTACGTTAACAGTTTGAGTCGATTAAGTGTAAATAATATAGTTATCAAGTAATGTCAACCTGGTTTGGGTTTTCGTTTCCTTTTTCGTTTTTTAACATCCTGCAAGGTTTCTGACGTAGTTCATGTTTCGGGTTGAATACAAACATGACGGAAATTTCTTCACACTATGTCGAAGGTATGCTGCCCCATTATGTATCTGGAGACCTTACTTAGCCGGAAACTTAAATAGCCCAGCCTAAATCTGTCCCCAATATTGTATCTGAATTTAGCCTAAACCTGAATGGTTCCCCAACACTGTTCCTCAATAAAATCCGATATAAGTCCGGACTACTTTGAAGGAACGACATTGGGGCTGCGTTTAGGTTCGGACTACAAAGGGGCAGGACAGCCTGGTAGGGCATTAACCACCAGGACTGGGGCGGGGTGCACAATGTGCCCATCTGCCATATTTTTTCCCGAGTAGTCTTCTGACCTACGCCACTGACTGGTTCGTATTTATCTTATACAGAAACGATACCTCCTGTTGTTCCCCCAACTACATGGACGGGTTGGTTCAGCGTTGATGACCCTACAGACGGTACAGATGATGAGACACTGGCGGCAGTCAGATCGGTTAGTAGTTGGGAAGGGGGAACGAGATGGTGACCACTTTTCTGTTTTACCCACACCTATGATACCATTTTTATGTCCCACTCTTTACTACACATTTTTTTTAACTGTTAAGAGCATTGTTCAGTTCACACTGTTGGCTGACTGTTTCATTTTTTTTCTTCAAATTTCGGAAAATAATACAATATAATCATTTAAACATTTCCAAATTTGAATTTAAACTAGAAGCTTTGATACATCGTCGTTTTTAAGATATTAAATTCATAATTCCTCCTAAACATTTTCGAGTAAAAGAAGAAGAAAGCAAATTATGATGCTTAAAGATACACTATTAGGTTTGGACCTTTTTTTTCTCTGGGATTTCTTGCACGTACCGGATGAGGGTGTGTGCTGAGATCGAGGCGGGCGTCGTTCTTAGTTATGGTAATATTCATTTTTAGGCAGGAATTTATCTTATACAAAAATAATGCTATAAAACTGTCCAAACTTGTTTAATTTGACATGCTGAATAATATTGAGGTATATATTCCTACTGGGTCAAAACTGGGGGTGCTATAATTGTGTGTTTTCCCATTTAAGAATAAAACAACATTTTTTTACTTTTTTTTTCATCAAAGAATCGATATTGCCGCCAGCATTTTGTTCCTATCGGGTGCAATGATGAGGCCTGACCGACCACGCTATAGTTTTGTTTGGGCCTGAAAAGATGAAAGTTAGCCTGTTAAAACAAATCCAATGATAAAAAGCTTGAGATAGTTTGAACCCCTAAATATAGATTACACAAAACCTAAGATGGGAGCCGGATACGGCGGCAATTTTGAATTCCAACAATGCATGTAAGACTATCACGTGACACAAGACTACCACTTTTTAAGAACAAGTGGACAAAAAGACAAAAACAAAATATACAAAAAATAAGTTTAAAAAAAGTAAAAAAAAACAACAAAACGTTTAAAACGTTTGCCCCAATGTCAAACAAACGTTTGCCTTTTTAATAGCTGACCCGGTGTCGCGGTCTCGGGTTTCCGGCGTGCTCAGTTTTCCAGATGACCAAATATGGTACAATGACGTCATGCCATGTCTGCGCACAGCAGACGAAAGTCGTCCGTTTCAGTGCCGTGCTGAGTCGTATGTATGTGTCGGGATCGCATGCATCGGATCAGGGTCACGGCCGGATCACGCTGAAGCTGGCATGGCGGCCTCCTCGAGCAAAGGACGTGCGGATCGTTTTAACGAATTTCGTGAGAAGAATGCTAAAATTATCCGTTACTTAGACAGCGGTCTGTATTCAGACGGGTCGACGGATGGGCAGAAGAGGTAGGTTCGTTATCAAACCAAGAATAATTCATATATGATGAGGCCAGTAATAATCGTATGATTAGTACCACCATGTTGTCACCCCGAAATCCAAGCACGCCGGAATACTGAGACCACGATGCCCGCGTGCTGAAATGCCCGGCTACGTCATCCGGAAAACTGAGCGCGCCGGAAACCTGAGACCGCGACACCGGCATCAATCGTTTTACAAAATGCCATTGGTAAAGTCAAGAGTTTGGTGGTGATCAGATGCAGCGTTTAAAAGTTACGGTCAAAAGTTTGGTAAAACGGGGGTGGGGGACATTGTACCAATAAAGTTAATTGATTTCATGACTAAATACAACATTTCAATTATCATAGAATCAGTTGACTTTAGATGGATACACAGGGAGACAATATGAGATTTCTTCTGACTGTTTAAATTTATCCGTCACACCACCCCCTTTGTTTACAATTCAACAGGTTTACCCATCGGTGTGCGCTAGCCCAACCCTTGCCGAGTGCCGCGTGAAATTTAACCACACTGACTACATGACTGCCGCTCAGTCGCTGCTCTCTAGCTGCACACCCGCCGCCGGACTCCGGTGTCAAAACTCGGATCAACCTGCCCAAGAGACATGCCTGGACTATGAGATCAGATTTGAATGTCCAACACCAGGCGGTATTATAGTTTGATTTTAATTATGTTTCCATGTCCACTTTTTTCCAATGAATTTTATATACCACATACACAAATCTTTGTTGTTTGATTGGTGAAACACGGGTCACGTGTCATCCATTATTTAGCCATGTATTTACTGCCGAGACGCAACAAAATTCATTACCGGTGTTGGACAGGCCCGTCCAATATGGTTAGAGGTGCGCTTTGCAGCGTCGTTTCCAAAATAATCGTTCCCCGCCCGTTTGTCCAAAAGAAGCAAGGTTGTATCACGGCGGGCAAGGTTGGTGTCTACAAGGAGTCGTTTACGTTATTTAGGATTTGTTATTAGAATATTCAAAGTGTATGGATGGTGGATGGGTTTCAGTGGCTCTTTTATGTTTATTTTGAAGAAAAAAAAGTAACAAAAATACAAAAAAATAAAAATAAATAAACAAATATATAAACAACCAACCAACGTTTGATACGGCTTATGCTTGCGATTATGTTCCTTTACTGGTAGTTGTGTGGATTATCTGTCTTATGCGTTTTTCATTAATTTTCATTTTGTATTTGGTCTTAATTGCAAATGTGTTCCTTTTGCTTTGTTACCCCATGATTAAACTTAAAATGTGTCAAAGAACACTTAAATAAAGTTTTATGGCATATAAGTATAAAAAACAATCAACAATATTTTGCTTGCATTTGCTTGCAATGTAAAATTTTGAACTGGTCTTAAATTCACTTTGTGTCATCTTCTTTATTCGTTAATGTTAAGACCTTGTAAATTAAACCTCGAATACTTCAGTCAGCCTTCCTCTATCTACAGTGTTCACTTTTCTGTAATGACCACAGGCGGCCATTATTGTTTTGCTTCAAAATCGTACATTTAGTGAGAGGTATAACTCGGCAACAGTGTAGAAATGAATTTCCCTAATTAATATATTTACTTTTTACAGGCAAATACGAACCAGAAAGCGCATACCGAAGAAATGAATTTGAATGCAAACATTTCTAAAATGTTTGCCAGTTGACGAAAATGAATAGTCAACCAGCCCGTTCTTGCTGTTTTTGACGAAATTAAACGAACTAAGTGACCATTTTGAATTTAATAATTTTATTTGTCGAATGAATGCTCAAGTGTGGAAATTGAATGACTCTTTTTATCTGTTGGATGGTGATGTACATGAGGATTTATTTTCAAGTGAAATTGAATGACCCGGGTATTAACTTGAATGGATTTTTGTTGAAATTGGCCTGCAAATACTGTATTATTATTATTATTATTATTTTTTTTTTCAAATTTGTTTTTATTTTATTTAATTTTATTTTGTTTCTGGTTTGTTTTATATATATATATTTGTTCATATCATTATCATCAATTTTCATTATTATGATGTTTATTAATTTAGTTATTTATTGTTTTATCCAATCACTTTTTATTTGGTTTGTGTTGGGGGATGAGATATCGTTGAAGTTTACATAACTTGTTATTCTTGTGTATGTGAATATTAACAATTTAAATCGGTCTCTGTAAGCTTCCTGTTGTACAGATCGGTAGACTGAAACACGTTGTAGGTAAGACTTGTTTTCGTTATGAGTTGATAATGTGAATTTTTGGATCTCTTTGTAAATGAATAAATAATAACATAAATTTATTAAAAGACAAAAACATTTTGTTTTGTTTTGCAGACACCCTTCCAGACCCCCATTTCCACTGGGATATGAGCGGCAAAGACACCGAGAGTGATGATGATCCGATATCTTGCGGTGCGAAAATACTCTCAATCTATCCAAATAAAGGCGGCATGACGGGAACCGTTTACAGAGGCATCCAGATATCTGCAGACAGCTTCAACTCATCCGATCATCTATGCGCATATAGCAATGTTGATAGCTTCTTGAATTACGGGTCTGCGCTAAACAAGTGCATCTCGGAGACATCTTGCTGTACATCAGGTTGGACATTGACATTCTGGATGAGATACAGAAGTATTGCAAGTTCAACAACAAGATTCGTAATTGCCACGGGAGGGCAGACTGTAGTTGCTCGAGGTTTCTCTATTCAATTGACAAGGAAATTTTCACTGTTTGTCCGTGGCGACCTCAATGACAAGGTATGGGAAATGAAAATGGCCTCTCCTGCTGTATTTCCTGCTGATGACTGGACCCATCATTGTTTCACTTACAATGCCGTAGATGGAACCAGATATTATAAGAACGGGGTTTTAGGTGACTCGATGACAACGGAGACTAGAATAGAAACCAACCAGCCAGAAAACTTGGACGATGTTGTCATGTTTGCAACCAATGATCCAGCCGGAACTTTAGCAAAACCCGAAGGCGATTTCAGCGATTTCAAAATGTTCTACAGAACGTTTACCAGCGCTGAAGTTCAAACTGCATACCTAAGGGAAACTTCAGGTGAGTTCAACCATGAAATTTCTACCTCCATAGTTCAACACTTCACTTTCTGAAAGTAAAAGCTTAAAAAAATTCCGTATTTTTTGTTTTAACTCTTCATCGTGACACCATAACTAATATATTATGAACCCATTTTCTCAGAACGTTTTAGCAGAATAAACTAGTCAAAGGGCTCTTGATATATTAAAATAGACAATGCTTGGCAAATCATGATATATACATGATATTTAACTCAAACAGGCTTCTAAGTCAGACCTCCCCTATTTGCACAATCTCTACGAAGGTCTCAGCTGTGCTTACATTCGTACGCGTGAGCCTTGCGGAGCCTATATGACAATATTCATCCGTCCGTCAATCACAGAAGAAGCAGCTAACTATTAAAAGTTCATTGTTGTTTTGGATTGATGTACACCCAGCCAGCAAATCATGATATATACATGATATTTAACTCAAACAGGCTTCTAAGTCAGACCTCCCCTATTTGCACAATCTCTACGAAGGTCTCAGCTGTGCTTACATTCGTACGCGTGAGCCTTGCGGAGCCTGTATGACAATATTCAGCCGTCCGTCAATCACAGAAGAAGCAGCTGACTGTTAAAAGTTCATTGTTGTTTTGGATTGATGTACACCCAGCCAGCCCCGTGACCTCTCGAATACCGTACGAGTGCTCCAACAAACAATAGGTGTATGAACCAACTGAGCTAACCACCCCTCTTATGTTGATGGACGGTCCCGTGCAATGCCAAACCTCTTTGCTCGGTGGGGTCCAGTCAGAAGCCAAACCAAAACTGCCGATAAGCCAGGGATCATCCCCTGAGTGTGATACTAACAACCTGGTAAACGACAGTAGCGGGGATTTGCACAACGAATGGATACAGGCTTTTTATGTTGATTTGCACACTTTATGTATGGGCAAACTGTCTGGGAAATAGTATATAAAGTAAGGGTTAGCAAAGACAATTTGGCTGATGCTGTACTCGAACCTTTGCAACAACAACTGATTTTTAATGCTCGAAAAAAATCTTGAATTGGATTTTTATCATGGCGCTACTAACCTTGTCATGTTCCCTGTGTATACTGAGTACCCATTTCCATTATCTGACTATTTGACCTTCCTGTCTCGGTTTGGCTACTTTGATATAAATGAAAACTGTTGAATGGACCTAGATGAAGGTCATTGAATCAACTTTGGAAAGCTGACGATGTATGGTCGGTGACTTGCTTTTAATACCAAATTGCTTTTACTTCCGTGCAGTCATGTTTTTTATTTTTTGTATATTTTTTTTTTTTTTTGACAGAATCAAATTTAGTGATTCACTATTTGGTGGAGAACAGCACTGACGACACCTTCGATGTGGAGTTGAAGTGCTTAGCGAAATCCGGAAGTCACCCTAACATCACCTGGCATCAGTCTGACGACGGTGCCCACTTTCACATGGTATCTCCTTCATCAAATATTGATATCGTCGAAAGCTTGCCCAATAACTATAGGAAACGGTCTGAACTGAAGTTTCGCCATTGGGACTCGCCGTCCGACGTTGTTATTGCGTGCGAGGCATCGGATGTTAACGGCCCTAGGGGAAGTGTATCCAAGACCATAACCATTCCTAAAGGTACGCTCTGATTTATACAACTTCAGTGGTACTGTTGACTAAATGCTTTAAAATAATTGTGTAAATGGTACATGTTCACGGTCACCCAGCAAGTTTGATTATTGCGTCTACGTAAAGGCCATTTAGATTACATGCCCCACAAATATACAATATAATATTTAAATTTAATAACTCTCATCAAACTGTTCACGGTTATCAGCCACAGTAACCACTACTGGTCAACCAACTACTACCCAGACCACTCTGCAGCCAACCACAATTCCAACGACCGAGGCAGAAACAACCGAGTCAGAAACGACCAGAGCAACAACCGAAAAAGGAACGACCTTAGCTACAACCGAAAAGGGAACGACCAGAGCAACAACCGAAAAAGGAACGACCGAAGCTACAACCGAAAAGGGAACGACCAGAGCAACAACCGAAAAAGGAACGACCAGAGCAACAACCGACGAAGCTACAACCGAAAAGGGAACTACCATAGCTACAACCGAGGAAGAAACGACCAGAGCAACAACCGAAAAGGGAACTACCATAGCTACAACCGAGGCAGAAACGACCAGAGCAACAACCGAGGAACAAACGACCAGAGCAACAACCGAAAAGGGAACTACCATAGCTACAACCGAAAAGGGAACTACCATAGCTACAACCGAGGCAGAAACGACCAGGGCTACAACCCAAATTGAGTCTACAACCGTTGATGTCACTTCAGCGATGCTAACTACGTTGGAAAGCTGTTCAGATGGACCAGTGGGTACTCTACAGGTGAGCTAAATTCAGTTATGGAAGGTGAACGTTGCATGTGTTTTTCAATACCGCTTCAAGTGTCGTTGAGATAGCGTGAACAAAGCTGGAATTTTACCGATTGTTGAGTTTTACCGATTGTTTTCAGATTGTTTTTAAAACGGAACATTGTGATTGCTTTACTGTATTTGTCTCTGTGTTTGACAATACTCTCGAGCAGCGACGTAGCCATAACTCTGTCCTCTAGGGGACACAGGGGGTGGGGCCATTGCTTTTCAGTGAGGGGGGGGGGCAGGAACCACCTTTGTCTTTAATGAATCGCATGTATCTACATTTTTACTGTGGGGGCACCTTGGGGGCACTGGAAATTTGTGGGGGCCCGTGCCCCCATTAGGTGCCCCCTTGGCTACGCCGCTGCCCTCAAGTGTTAAAAGCTGCTGGAGGCTCTGAAAACACTAAAAGCCGTAGAGCGTCCGGGGGCTTCGTTCCGGATCCCCATAAGAATTGACATCCCTATAAACTCCAACGGTAGGGGATTTGTCCCGAGTCCAAAGTATTCAAAGGTCGAATGTCAAAATTAAACGTTTATTTTCGACATTTTGACGGTCCTCCTTAGCCCTGAAAACATTTAAAACCGTAGAGCGTCCTGGACCCCGCCTAGAATTAGTGTTCATGTACTTCAACAGTTTTCGGTTTTTCGGTTTTCAAAGCTTGCATTTCGAGTAATGGTCGTCTAATGATCGGCATCTGAGGGCCATTTTAAACCTTCGAATCACTGAAAAACCACATGAGCGCTCGGGGCTAGGTTGGTGTCGGCAAATTTAGGTGCCCCCCCCCCCCAAAGAAAGTGCTTTCGCTACGCCGCTGTCATAAATCCATTCCTAACAATCTCCACCCGATTTGATGATTCGGCACCACACGTCGCATGATAAGCGTTCACTGCTACCATCATTTTTATTTTTATATTCTTTATTTTTAATGTTACTAAAGTGACTGATTTGTCTTTTTGTTTACTACATTTTAGAAGGCAATACAATGCAGCAATGCAAATGATATCCTTAAGCAATCGGGTGAATTACAAGATAGTGCAAAGAAAAGCCTACAAGATTTCTTGAAGGTCATCCCCACCCTTACTTCCCAGCAGCTTCCAGTTTCCGAAACCGAAAACGCAACGGAGGTAAGGTCGACCAGCTCTCTATTTTTAAACTTGATGATTAATAGCGCAAGGCAATTTTTGTGCTTGTTCCATTTCGTGGCCGTTTTCACGAACAGACAATTTACCAATCTTACATTATGGCAAGTTGGTGTTTTTTACACAAATATTATCTTTCACTGCAACCTTTTTCCTAATTTTTAAAATCATAAAACGACCTAGTTACGTGGCGATACTAATTAGCGAAATGATAATATCACCAGTTTTGCATTGTGTGAGTTTTCACGAACAGCAATTTTTTGATTTGCTTTTTTTTTCATTAAACTGCCACGCTGCCAACTAAAATAAGAATAATAATAATATGTATAAAATAAAATAAAACAATAAGAAATAAATAATAACAATAATAATAATAATAATAAACAAACTAATACACACACAAAAACAGATAATACAAATAAAAACTAATTAAAAGACCTGAGGCTGGTAATGTAAAAAAAGAAAAAGTATGATGAATAATTTCGGAAACATTTTGTCATTTTGTTTATTTGCAGCTTGTGTTAAAAGTTTATTCAAAGTTAACGGATCTGGATGAAAATGTGGTATGTATAACCAAAATCAGCCGAGGAGTAAATACCCTTTTTTCATTCTCCAAAACAAAAAAAATTCTAAGATGTGAAATAATGACAATGATAAAAATTAATGACAATGTTTCCTATCGTCTAAATCCTAAGATTTGTCAACAAGCAAACATAAAACTCCCCGCCCAAGTTGTGATGCCAACAACGCTCTCTGGACAAGACTACAGCATAATGACAATGAGCCGGATTGTACGGTTACACAGTCAAGCCTGTTTGCTTCGTTTGTAGATTATTTTTGGGTTTTTTTTTAAACGTCAAATAAAGTGTGACTTAACTCTTTAAAACACAGTTCAAGCTTATTTAGGTTTGCATTGTGTGCTGGTTAAAAAGCCGTATTGCGTTTGAAAATGTTTGATAGTTTCTTTTTTAAATCACCTTGTTTCTTTTATTGATTTTTATCAGTGGTGTGATCATGTTTGATTTTTTTGTTGCATCTGAGAAAAGCCAGGCTTTTTTGAGCGGTTTATATTCACGAATAGTTTAAAGTTTTTTTTTTCTGGAACACAACAGTATTCATGTTTAAAAGATTGTTATCATAACAAGAAAATCGTCTCGTCTTGAAATTAGTAAAAGACAAAAGAAAAACACAAACATTAAACTGTGTTTTGATGCTTAATTTTGCATTTTATTTAGTATTCGTTCTTGTACTGGTACTCAGAGGCCCGGGTACTTGGTACTGCGCTGTTGGACCCATTACTTGGATGCTAGAATACTCAGACACTTGTACTCGTACTCGACGGTCCAAAAACCACCCTAGTACTCGGCAGTCTTGATGCTGCAAAGTACTCGACTATACCACTGCTGTAACATAACCTATGCTGCGAACACCCTCTCTTGACCTTTAACCGTCTAACCTTTTTATTTACAAAGTTTTCGTAGCAACAAACCGTCTCCTCCTCTCACACATTATCAAATCGTGTGTTCTGGCGCTGGTAATAATTCATTTCAAGCGACTGAAACTTTTATTAATATTAAACTATTGTTTTTTATTTTTATTTATTATTAAACTATTGTTTTATTATATTTTGTTTATAAATTTTTTTGGATCGACAGTCTATCGAAGACCACATCTCAGTCTCAAATGATGTTGAAGATGCAATGGAGTATTTGGCAGGAACTTTGAGTCAAGGAAACTGTACACACGCAGAATACGGGAGAGCGAGTAAGTGATCAAAGATTGACACTAGTTTGTTGGTCAACTAAAAGTTTAGTAAATCGACATCCAGTATGTCAACATGCCAGTATGTCAACATTTGCGGTAAATTGCTCGAGAGAGAGAGAGAGAGAGAGAGAGAGAGAGAGAGAGAGAGAGAGAGAGAGAGAGAGAGAGAGAGAGAGAGAGAGAGAGAGAGAGAGAGAGAGAGAGAGAGGAGAGAGAGAGAGAGAGAGAGAGAGAGAGAGAGAGAGAGAGAGAGAGAGAGAAGAGAGAGAGAGAGAGAGAGAGAGAGAGAGAGAGAGAGAGAGAGAGAGAGAGAGAGAGAGAGACTCGACAGGTTATTTGATGGCACAGTCCAATGGGAAAATTTGGAACGATAGTCATTGTTTAAACACTAGTTATGAGCATGCTCACATTTTCGAGAACACTTGGTAAGTCTGCTGCCACCTAGCGTCCTTAAAAGTCTCCCATTAAGTTGTTCCAAAACCATTGAACATTCCCCGCTTTACTCCAAAATGTTCAAAAGATAATTAAGTAATAAATTGTTTTTCTTTTTCTATTGTACAGGTGTTAGCTTGTGTCACTCTTCATCTCTTAGCCTTGCAGATGAATATAAGTACGGTCACAAGGTGGCGGCGGGCCCTGAAGACAAAGTCATCATTTTTGAAGAGGAACTTACGTTCAGCGTGCCAAAGGAAGACCTTAACACAGGTAGTAAGAAAATTTAAGCAAAATTTCACTGAAAAGATGACAAGCAAATTAATTCAAAGCCGAAGCAAGTATTTTATTACAGTTTGAATGCTGTTGTTGCGTTTGTTGTTGTTGATGTTGTTGTAAATCGAGGCTCCATGAGACATCTCAGATACTTATTTTTGCAGATTCTGTGACGTTGGTGATTTTGAGGGAACAAACGCCAGTGCAAGAAATAAACGGCACTACATCAGTAGAGTTTCCCGAAGACACAATCAAGTAACTTCTGTTTTGTTGTGTGACACTTGCCCCGTGGTGTTTCTTTCCATGATACGTAATACGTTACGAACCTTTATGTCTAAATATAAGACCTGAATGTCTCCGAAAACCGATTTGGACCATTAAAGCCCAGCTCAACATTGGTAAGAAGAAAAACATAGCTGTTCACAGATTTACATATACCTTACATGGTATAAAAATAATAATGGTAGAAAACTTTCCTTAAAATACTTTTGCCTGAAGTGTTATCGTTTTAAAATAATTATCGTTTTTAAATAAATGAACTAAGATCTAAAATTAGTTTTAGCTTCAGTGAGACGAAAACTTTACCTATAGGCGTTTTTTTTTTGTTTTTTTTTTTTGTTTTGTTTTGCAAATGAAACAACGAAATGAGCTGACATTTTCATAGGTTGGTTTTATTACAAAAATCTTGATTTGGGCAAAGAATGGAGGCATTTACAGGCAGTTTACAAACAATGAGCTGGGGCTTTAAGTCCCACCCATTACGTCAATTACACAAATCTGTTCGACGATTATGTTCGACAAACCATTATGATCAATCCATTATGGCTAACAAAGCATAATACCAAGGAAGTAGATGACTTAGCCAAACATTCTTACCAGAGCGACAGTCTGGGTTTTTCCCACCGTAGTTCTATGATCCTTTTCCCCCCTTTTAAAAAACATTCTGGGGTTAAGCCCAAAGTGGATAATTCTTATGTTTTTCATTACTCAAGTCTCCCCACAAGGTGGGCTCTCGACGCCCACCAGAACTTGAGTCCAACTTGACTCTAATACGCTAAACTGCTCGATCACGACACGCTACATATTGAATAACATTTGGTGCACTTACTTAACCGAACCATTAATTGGACTTCATAGCTACGAGACACTCGTGTTTAACGAAGAATGCAGTCTGGAACTGAGGGCACTGATGAGTCACTTATTTTTAAAAGACCGAATGAAAGAAATATTCCAGTAACTGTCAATCGTTAAATTACAATGTCCGTTTCAGTAACCCGAAAGCGGACAACACAACCTCAGTGAATCTGAACAGTGCCATCTTGACATTTTCACTCTTCGTAAACCACAAGCGATACTCAATTCCAGTCAACTTTAGTTTGTACCATCTGCAGGTAAGAGACACTGTTTCCATTGGATGTCTATAAATATTTGTGTTTTGTGCGGTGTTGTTCTGTAAAATTTTATTTCATGGCCAATCTTCTTGCTTTTTTCCATACATTTTTTTACTTGGTCTAACTTTATATGTATCATTCCCCCTTCCCAACACACATTACACCCCCACCACAATCACCAACCAAGCACACACAAAAGTGTGTAAAAACCTGCAATCTGGTATCTCCTATTGTCCCCCTTTTTTCTGTATTATAACTTATTGGTTTTGAAGATACTTCCCAACCGGGAACCCGATTATCCCCTCTGTTACAGGTTCCCGGTTTGAATGTGTGTTCCTACCCACACCCAGTGGCGCAGACAGCATCTTTTTTTTATTACATGGGGTCAAACGGGAGATACAAATGTTTGTTGTTGTTGGGGGGATTTCAGTTGAGGTCAATTCTACCAGTGCCTGATTGTAGCAAATTTCACGGTGTCCAAAGGCTGACGGGGGCAATGTTCCGGGGGGGGGGGGGGAGAGGGTCAGTTTCTTGGCTTCACCACTGGCACCCCGTACCCCCAAACACACACACCCTCACTTGCAGTGTACTTCATTGTTCAACTTGTCCCTTTTCTAAAGAATTCCCATGTGGGGTCCTTTTGTTCCTCTTGAAATGTTTGTAAACGGGGACCTCCTATTGTCCCTGTTTTGTTTGTACGTTTTGGCAACAGCTCCCTTTGATTTTGTGCATGACTATCCAAGTGGGGACCTTTACCAACAATGGACCCTATTGTCCCTTTTGTTATAAAAACAGTAAAAATAATAATAGCCAGTTTTTATATAGCTCTTTATCACAGTACTGTATCAAAGCGCTTCTGACATTTCTACTCCTGGTCACTGGGCCATTTATTTCATTCCTTAAACCATCTCAGCTCCCTGGCGAGTATACAGCCGGGGCTGCGAGTAACCGCGCTCCAAGCTAATCATTCACACAAACCATCCGCTGCCCTCACAGGTACCCATTTACTCCTAGGTGGAGAAAAGCAATTACAGTAAAGTGTCTTGCTCAGGGACACAAGTGTCACAACCGGGATTCGAACCCACACTCTGCTGCTCATTTATATGTCCCCGGTAAGCCCAAACCTTGCAACAGTTGTGTACTCCCGTGCTTGTGTTAACATACCTTTTATAGTCCGAATTGACAGAAACCGTCACCAGGTGTGTTAATGCTACATGCAGTACTTAACAACTATTTTTTATGGCCAGATAAGGAGTTCTCTGTCGCATTTGTTCCACAGGATGTAGAGGATGAATTCACTGACACAGGTGTTTTAAATGCCACGAGAAAAACTGCATGTGTGTACTGGGAGGAGGGCACTGGAGACGGGTGAGCTTGACTCATTACTGTATTCAAAGTAAATAGGCTGTGAAACATTTGAAGAACGGAAAAACGGTTATCTTTATAAGGCGTTCCATTAATCTTCCAGCATTTAAAGGAATGTACATACTCTGAATTATTAATGTTATTTAAAATCCCTTCAATACCCCTGGCAAAATATTTGTTTGACCTTAATCCCTGCACTGCCTTGCATAATCATCTGCAATAATTCCATGGGCCTACTAACATAACTTTCCAACCAAATAGTATGCAAAATAAAACACCAATGGGAACCACTTATATATGGTTCCTCTCTGTTCACAGTGCAGTCACACATTTTAGAATGTAATGACTGATATTCTTTATAGGGGGAAATAAGTATAGCCTTGGAGCTCGCAGTTGATCTTTGCGTCACACAAACGTATTTGACGTATTTCGGTTAATGCAACTTAATAAAGGGTATATGCAAAGCGTTGGCAAAATGTAAAGTTCACAAATGTGCATACAACCAAAACGGTATACAGTACGATGGGCATGGTGGATATTACTTCCCAATAGACATTTCGTTGTGAAATGCTTTTTTTTATGCGAATTGAGTGAAACAATTATCTTCCATCTCGCGAGTCCAGAACTTGACGTTTGCAACCAGTGAAAACATAGATGGCCTAATGGGTGATTTCACTATTTTTTCGTGATTTATATAACCGATGGAGCTTTGACTTGTTCAGGTGTGGATTTCACAAAGCGCTAGGACTAGTCTTATCTCGAGGTAAAACGGGTAATAAGTCCTAACTTATATGAATAGTTATATGAATAAGTAAGCGCTAGTCCTAAGTTAGGAATATTGTTTGTGTGACATCACCCTAGGTTTGTTATGTTTGTGTATATGTTGGGTCACACAAAGTGCAGATATTGGTCTTTGACCAGTTACCTCATTTTTTCGCGTGTTTTTATAGTTCCCAAACCTTTAAAAAAACATTTCCCTAGACATTCAAAGTGGCAAAATTAGAAAGTGGGACAGTAATGGGTCCAAGTGTTTAGTTTATAATATAGTGTTATTGAGAAACGGGTTTGTTGAACGTACGTTTCTTTGGTTTCGACAGGAACGCCCAATGGTCAACGTATGGATGTGGCGTCACAACTGGCAAAACATCAAGCTCATGTTCGTGCAACCACTCATCGAACTTTGCAGTCCTTATGCAAGTCAAGGAGTATAAGGTACTCATAAATGGTCAACAATTTTGGTTGTCCATTTATTAATTATTTTTCCTACCGTAAACTATTAGGTTTCAACGGGCACACAGTCATATATTGACGGTGCTTTTGGGGAAAAAAAAGAATAAATAAATCCCACAGATACCATAGCACCCCTGCTAATCAAACAAACAAACTGCATTGATTGGGAGAGGCTTTCCTCTCGCATAACCCTCTCCACACTTCGCCTTTTTTAAAAGTTAGTTTTTTCTTGTGATACTTTGGGTGAAGATTCATTGAGAATTGGTTCTTAATATTCCCATCTTAAAGCCCAAACTCAACAAAGGTTCACGGACTCACTTTTACTATACACGGTATAAATATAATGGTGGTGGCAAACTTTCCTCGCAATACTTTTGTTATCGTTTTGAATAATAAATGAAATAAGATCAAATAAGTAATTACCGTCTCTTGAGGCCAAAACTCAGATTGCGTACAAAAATTCTGAATACATTTTTACCGATTTCTCGCAAGTCAAACAACAAAATGAGATGAAATTGTCACGGGTTGGTTTTATTATATTTTCATCTTAATTTGTGCAAAGAATTGAAACTTTTTACATACATTTTACCAACGTTGACCAGGGGCTTTACAAAAAAGAATGGAAAACAGTAATAATAATAATAATAAACAATAACAATGACAATAATAATAACAAAAACATAAACCAACATTTGACTGTTTGACTCTCTGTTTCTTTTACTGGGGGAGGGGATTTTTTCTATTTTGTCTCACATTTGTAAAAACTTTCTTTTATTATTTTCTTTTTAACTTAATATCATGAATGTAATTTTCTTCCCACAGATTTCCGAGGCTGACTCTCTGGCACTTATGTGGATCACATACATCGGATGTTGTATATCCATAATAATGTTATTGCTAACTTTGGCGATCTATGCTTATCTGTGGTGAGCTTGGACATTATATAACATAAAGTCAAGAATTTGAAAAAAACTACACGAAAATCATGTAATTATAGCGTTCTGTTCAGCAACGAGGAGGTATTGTTTAGATGACGGTTCTTATTGATTCTTATGAAGTTTGTTTTAATAGTGTCATGTTTACAATACTTTCAATAATTTCGAAAGTTGTTTCTTTATTTAAAAAAAACTGGTTACACGAAACTTTTGACTATGTCCTGTTTAACCTTCACCATGTATACAAAAGAAGCAACAAAGGATCAAAAAATAAAAAACAAAATAATACATACAATTATTTCTTGTGTTTGGAAGCAGTTGAAACAAAAGTGTAAAGTCTATAGAACCAATAACCACTTGTTACCAGTTTTAATAAATAGATGTTGTCTCGCTACGCATGCTCCATGAAAAAGCTTGGTTCCACGCATTTTTAGCTATGGTGTTTGAAATTAGAATACTACATATTGAAACAGAGAAAAATAGTTGAAAAATAGTTAAACTATTTTAAGCAGTGTAATGAACAAGTTAAACATCCACCAATGATTGTTGTTATGTTCAACACTTGTGTAATCAGTGCGCTAGTAGTTTTAGGAATAACACGTTTCTAGAATTTTAAATTTTCCCCCTCTATTCTTAAGACGTTCAACAAGAAGCTGATGATACTTTGATATCACATTTTTGTATTATTTTATTTATTTTTTTTTTTCACAGGAGGAGGCTTCGATCAGATCGAATATTCATCCACTCCAGCTTATCGGTTGCAATTTTGATTGCTCAAGTTCTTTTCATTGGCGGCATAGAGAGAACTGAAAACAGAGTGAGTCGATTAAAAAAAAACAAAAAAAAAACGCGCCATTGTTTAAGGCTCTCCCCAGGCTGACTCTTGGTGGTGCACTACATTGTGAAGCTCATATATTCCACTCTTATTCAGTGTAATGGCCTGGTGTTGCCGATTGGATAATTTACATGTCATGTTAAATTTGAGAAAAAAAGTCAAGAATCCGGAAATCATTGTAAAATGAGTTTACCATTTGGACAAATCAATCTAGTGTTCCCTTTACGTGGATTTGTGTCGTTTTGTATTTATTCGTGTATTCATTTATTTATTTATCTTATTATACTAATGTTTTCTCCGGGATGCATTTTTTTCTTTGATTCTTCTTTTCTTTCCCGAAACGTGTTCCTTTATATTTTCAGGAAATGTATGTCAGTCATGAAAATGCTTTTCAGAGTTATATGGACGTATATGGACTAGTAAAGGATAATTGCATGATATCTACTTAATAATAAATGTGTACTTGTTAAACATTTCTAGGTAGTTTGCAAGATTATTGCAAGCCTCCTCCATTTCTTCTACCTGTCCGTCTTTGGTTGGATGCTCGTAGAGGGAATACACCTTTACAGGAAGGTGATTAAAGTCTACGGCAGTGAGAACATCAAGATGTACCCGTACTTACTCGTCGGCTGGGGCATTCCTGCTGCCATTACCTTGCTGTCCTTTGGTTTTAACATCGAAGGCTACGGCACTGAAACAAGGTACGTATGCTGGATTTCATGTTCCTACATGATGCCAAAGTACAGTTATAGACAGTGTTTATTGAATGCATCAACCACTCACATGTCCACACTCCCTATTTTGACCTGGACAAATACCATGAAATTGTCAAGTTACTCTGGGTTCAGTGATTGACTAAACACATTCCATAAAGTGCTACCCCATGTGTGAATTCCCACAATAATTGTACACCAAATCTCATAGCTGAGGGCTAAATTAAATAGCCACTCAAGGCTGAAATCAATCATGCCTTCCAGATGGCTTGATGGCACGTGATTTTTTTTTCTTTTTTTTTTATTACATAAATTGGTTTATACCATTTAAAAGAGATTTTGTTCACCCAAAGTAATTATTACAAACTTAAGCAAAACGTATTGTTAAAACAGAATTTTGGTGTAAGGGTGCAATTTCATTTTGTTGGTGTTACGCAGGGTAATGATATAGACACATCAGTAGACCGGATTTAAATGCTTTTTACCGCATATATATGAACTATAATGAATTATAAATTGGTGTATAGCCTAATAATCTTGAAATATATTTTATTTTGAAATAAAGTCATCCCAGAGAAAGTTTTGTTGTACTATGTTTATTATTAAATTGTATATCTAGACAATTTGTGTCCGAAAAAGTGGAAAGTATTAAACAAAAATTTAAAAAAATGAATAATAATAATAATAATTAGACTCGAAAATGCCATATTGTGAACTCAAAACAATCATTTGCCATGCCTCATTGCATTTCATAAATTTTTTACTTTAATAATATAAGTGTTAGGGTAAAGGGACGTCAACTTTTGAGGGTTTTTGGTGAGAGAAAGCCTCGCTTGGTTGCTCACTGGATCACCATTATGTTAAAAGTGTTCATATAATGGGAGACCATTGAGACGATAGCGGGTGTCCCACGGACCGGTCCTTTTCCATTGTTTTCACCGCGGACAACAATAGAGAGGTTGCATGACCCCAGGAAAAGTTCGTTTCGCAGCCATGTTGGGTACAGCCATGTACAAACTCAATGGCTGGCGAGTCGTCTGCTGAATGATTTCCAGGGCCTGTTTGTGCACGAAGCATTAGACAAAAGTCTCGGGTGACGTCACGTGAAACCTTTCTATAGAAAAGGACCGGTCAGTGGGACGCCCGCTATCGTCTCAAAAGTCTCCCATTGCAATCCCCCACCGCGTTGTCAAACATTATCTTCTACAATCGATATTGTTTTGGTTTAATTTCGCGCAGAGTTCTTTCCTTGAAAATTGTGTCATAAGCATTAGTATCCCTTGTTGGTGTTATAACTTCAATCAGTTGTCGGCGCTAAAATAACATGAACATTTGTGTTTTTGTTTTTGTTCGACACTCCAGTTGTTGGCTCGACATCTCCTCTGGTTTGATCTGGGCTTTTGTTGGTCCCGCTCTTGTTGTCATTGCGGTAAGATATTTGGTTATCCTTCATTTCAAAAAAAGTCATGAACTGCATAGTTCCCAACAGATTGTAATCGACAGAGGTATATCAATCGTCAGGACAAATATGATGATTGTTGCTGCTTATTTTTATTATTATTATTATTATTATTATTATTATTGTTTATGTTACTGATTGTTTCCAACAGAGAAAATAAAATTCAGTTGCTAAATGTTAGATGTTTATCCCTCAGTGCAACCACATTAATCAAAAATTTCCTTTGATCCAGGAGGATAAAATTTCGTCCACCCTGTCTTTAAGGTCAATAACCCACCCTGCAAGCCCAAAGCCATTATAAATCACTGTGGGGGGTGAATTGGAGTGCCAGCGAAGACTTAGACTTGTGTTATTTAAGATCCACGTGCCCACAAGCTGTTTTCACAAATTGCATACTGCCTTGTGCCAAGGATCCTTAGCCACAAGGTCAATCAATTACTACACTGAGACAGGTGGCTGCTGTCTTTCAACACTCCTTACTCTGCAATGGTTAGGGTCTGGCCAATGGGAGTCTACAGGCTTGTGGGGTATACCAGGGGTGAGGATTACGTGGAATCTTGGCCTTATTGGCCCATTGAAAAAAACATTTTATATAAAACATTACTAGTCATTCATTAGGAATATTTTAACATGATTTTGTGTTTATTATAATCTTTTAGGTGAATATCGTCGTGTTTGTAATGGTGTTGCGCATCATAATAAAATCGGCTGAGTTAAGCAATGACAAAGATCATGGAAACATCAAGTAAGTGACAAATCATTTTATTTAATAAACACGTCTAGAGTATCAACGGTGTGACGCATCATTAGGTTTGACTTAGACAATCTGGTTCCGCACCGTTTGTTGAGCTCAGTAAGTAGGACAAATGGTACAAATGGTGAATCGAACAGGTTTCCAAACAATTGTTTTTCGAACGCGTTTCGTGGCTAAACATAATGGTTTGTCGGTTGTCGTAAGTAATGGTTCAAGAGGAACATGATGGTCTGTAACACACTTCAAGAAATTGACGGCCGGTGAAGTATCGCTTTTAGTAAACAGTATATCAAATACCGTTTGATTCAAATCCCCACTGGCATTTCACCCTCAACAAACCTTTATGCATGTATGGCTTCATTTACGGGTAAAATTAAACCAACAATCTCCAACCAAAACCGAATTAACATAGTGGTTAAGTTCTTCTCAGACAGCCCCAATCGTTTTGCTTTTTCTACAGAGCTGGAATAAAGGGCGCCGTCGTACTACTCCCGATTCTGGGTCTGACATGGGTTTTTGGACTGTTGGCCGTCAACAGCGCCACCATCGTTTTTCAGTACCTCTTTGCCATCTTCAACTCTTTTCAGGGTCTGTTCATATTCCTGAACCAATGCGCTTTTAACTCAGAGGTAAGCTTCGTTTGCATGTACCAAGTCGACCTCTGATTTAACTCCACACAGCCAATGCCTTTCCACTTCCCTACATAGTCATGGATTGTGTTTTGGGAGATATTTGCACGGGAAGTGACATGGAATAAAGTTAACTGTTGACGAACTGCTTTTTCGAACTTGGTTTTGCGTTATTTTATTGTTGAATTGTTGATTGTCAGCCAATCACAACGCGGATAAGGTTAATGCATTCTGACCCCATCGCTTATGATTGGCTGGGAATTTCGCTACCCTGTTAGGGTACAAACATCGCGAAATAAAGAAAAACATTATAAATTCCCGACAAGTTGGAAAAGGCCCACGTAGCTTCACCTGGTCCACTCGTCGTGTGCGCTGATCTTGTCACTGCTGCAGTGGCTTCGCAGCTACAGAGATGTCTAAGCCACGAAGGCCTTGACGAAAGGCTACTAAAACCTCCACTTGAATCGCCAATACTTTTAACTTACTCATTTTTACACACAGGTCAAGGCAGCGTTTTTGCGTGTAAGAGAAAAACGAAAAATAACGTTGGGTACTTCGACAGGCACAGTTAAGTACAATTCCAGTTCCGTCAGTTGTTTTAGTTTGAGGTTTACTAATGCACAGGTATTTGTAATTATTATTAAGTGACAAATACTGTTTTGTCAGATTATTTTTGTGCGTTATTTTCTTCTTTTTGGAAAGTTTTGAAATAAGGGTTGATGCATGTTTTGGTTTGTTTTACTTCACCCTACACAAGGTATAGCTTTTTTTTTTTTAGTTATGCTGATTATTGAAAATGGAGACTAAATGAAAACAAGTTGTCAATACTCACTTCATACAGGACCAACCAGCGCAATTAACTTCATCATCGGTTACACAGAACACTGAGGTGCCTACCGTCTCTGACGATGTCACTAAGAAGCATGCCGCCCTGGATGATGATCTGAAGGAGGAAGACCTAGAGTACGCTAGCGTCGAGGAAGGTTTGCAAGATTTGGAAAAAGTGACCGGTGCGTAAAAAAAAAAAACATTTTCAAACTTATTTCCAGAAAACTAGCTAAGCTTGTTCTTATTGAGTTTTGGATATCAATCCATAATCTTGATGCAGCAATTTTGTTTTACCTCTTCCACCCATTGTCTTCAAATAAATGCAACCAAACTGAGGTTTTTTAAGGGAAAATAGCCCGGCCCCGTTTGTTGTAACTCAAATTCAGTCCTCGGGACCTCATAGGCTTTTTTCTCCGGTATGATTCCATAAAAGCCCGGCCATTAGTAAAGCAGTCATTAAGACATCACTAAAAAAAAAGCATAATACACTTAAAAACGAACCTTTTTATTTTGAGTTCCACTGAAGACTGACAAGACAACTCAGACCATTTAATGTGTGTACTTTGTTTATTGAAGGACAAGCATCAAATCAGCAAGGGCAAAGAGAGCCTTTTGAATTTTACAAGCTTCCTCCATCTGCTAACTTAAATCCACTGGTAAGTAGAAACAGCCGCGTGATCTTTATTATTTGAAATTCATAGTAATTACATTTATCTGTTGCCTTATATCATCGAACGGGAACGTTCGGTCAGGGAGATCGATATTCGATTGGCTACCAAAGTTTTCGAAAGCGAAATGCACGTTTATTAGTTAAATTACACAAAAAAAATATTCTGATGTAAACACGGAAAACAAACTTGATCAACGTGTAAACAGACATTGTGTCCCTTGGAAATTGCGTGACGTTGCAATATGGAGTCAACGGGACAATGACGTCCTAATTGCGCGCGGTTTGGGTACCGTACTACTTCTAAATAAAGCAGTTTGCTCGCATGCGTTTACGTCAAGCGTCACAATGACCTCCCTTTATTGCATGGACTTAAAGGTTTCAAACGTGAGGCGGACATTATTGTCGGCTTGAAAAAAAAAATCCAAGACTTATGAAGTTGTTTACAAATTTGCAATGTTTAAATTAACTCAAACTTGTATTTATTCAAACCATATCCAATGGATGAAATCAGTTAATCAAAAACAATTGCCTCAGTACACGTTGTAGCTGCTTACGAGGTGCCCGGATTCTCGCGAAATATAGTACCCTCTCGAGGTCAACTTACACAGTCCATGACTCTACGTATACCCAATTCTTTGTGAATTCATTGCATTACCTTACATTTTCAACAAAGTTTTCCCAAATAAAAGTTTGCGCTCCACACCTTTCACGAACCGATTCTGTACGTCGGTGTTGTTCTTTTTTACTTCACAGAGGCGGCTGCACAGTAATAAAGTCTACCCCAAGTTCATTGACGGTTCGACGAAGAACGAGTGAGATTTTGCTTCGGTTTTCGTTTCAGTTTTAATCATAATTATCTTTTGTTGGTTAATTAGGTTGTTGTTTAGAAAATATATTAATCTGGAATTTCTTAGCTTTAAAGTAAGCAATGGAAAACTAAAGTGTCTAACTTTATTTAATGTATAATTTAAGGGTGAGCAAAGAACACTTTGGCTGATGCCGGACTCGAACCCGCGACCTCTAGAATACCGTACAAGCGCACTTTACCTGGGCAATGCTAAACATTTTTACTCGGTCGAGGATCATTCAGAAGCCAAAACAACTTTATTTCATGTATTATATAATTACGTCTTTGTTGCAAAATCAATAGCTTATTTGGCATTGTAAACAAAATAATAATAATAATACAGAATAACTGATATATTAACAATTTTTGTTAAATTTCGTGGGAAAACAGAACATACTATTGAGGGATGAAGTGTTTTGAGCACTTACTACGTGCATCGGTTAGAAATAAGGCAATTGGTTTGATAAGTGAAACTGCACCTTGTGATGTTTTCATTTTTGACACTTCATTTTGACGTGGTAGGTAAAATGTGATGTCAATGGTTATAGAAGTATTATAAATATCTTTACAGTGTTCTGCATGTAATTTGTCTGTGCTGCACCTAGCTTGCTGAAGGCTATACCGTCATTGCACTGCTCTCGTTCTTATCACATCATCTCGCACCAGACATTTACTTCACTAACTTAGGTTAAAGTTACATCGTCCAAACTTGAGAAAAACTAAGAACAGGGTCGAACTTTTGACAGATCTTATGGAGTTCAATCCAACTCCAATGGGTCACGTGGTGGCATCTCAATCATAATGTTCAAACATCCCTTTGATGTCACGAGCCAGTCTGCCCACAGAGGCGTAGCCAGGTTTGTTTGTTAATGCCATGTAAATGCTTGTCCCCTGTACATTGGTTCCTTGTAAAGGTCAAGATACAAACGAGATGATTCTATAGGATGTTATTGCTATTCTGAATTGAATTAAGAAAGTTTTTAGAGTATGATTGAAATTGTTTGCCACTTTACGTCTCAGTTAATAAAAACAAAAAAGACATGAAAACAAGATGGTTGCACCATTAGCTGGTTATTAAAGTCGCTCAAATTTATTAGCTATGTCTGCCACTGTGCTATTAGTATCTTTTAAGAAGGATGTTAGAATAAATAAGTATAAATTGACCTGTTTCGTAAGAAGCTGTTTAGTATTTAGTATTGAACAAGATTTGCATTTAAATCGTTGCGGTACCCACCGCTAAAAATATAGGATTCGAACTGCATCTAGCTGCCGGGCAATCTCCGTGGTTTAGTGATAAGACATCTTGAAAATGATGATGAAGATATCTGGTGATGTCTTTCACAGGACCTGGGAAAGTACCGAGTACACAGTGCCTAACACACATCGGTGAATGGGTAAAACACAAGCTTTAACATAATGTTAAATGTTTGTGTACGTAGAAAAGTGTTGTACCTCCATACGTAGGATACTTAACTGTGTGTAGCTAGTAAAGAACTAATGAATATTCAAAGCTGGACTGCTGGTAAATCATTCAATTTCATTAATTGTGTAAATGGGAAGTAGATATTCATCTGTCTCGAATGCCTTTAAATCAGATACCACGGTTGAAACGGACCTGAATGGGAAGAACCAAAGCATGTGTCCACGAAAACGAAAACGAAGTTGACTTTTATTTTGTTATTTTATCATATCTTTCTGGTAATGAAAATAAGGGACCCTCAAAAGTGACTTGCACTGTGACCCATAGGCCTGACGATACATGTGTAGAAGAGATGATGAAGAAATGTCAGTTTTAGATGTGGGAGGAAACCCCCAAATAGGGAAAACCCACGCAGGGGCCGAAAACCGAATCCACATGCAAGGCTCCAATCCGGGATTCGAACCAGGGTCCACAGAGGTGAAAGGCAGGGAAAGAAACCACTGAGACAACCTGAATCCAATGGTAGCTAAAAAGAAATTCTATAGTTGACTTAGATGGGGAAATATGCGCGAATTTAAAAGTGTAAAATAATATTTGCTGAAATATGACCGGGAAAACATACATTAATGTTGGCGAAACACAGTTAAATCCACATTTATATACATGAGAATATCTTGGGGGTTCCGTATTGAGAGGTATCTATAATGTTGCAGATTATGATATTAATATTGTAATGTTGTATGTTAATCCTGAAAGTTTCATTAATCTTAATATTTTTAACAATACCTTTTGCAAGGACCTATTGTAGAAAATGTGAATGTAGAGTTGTTGCTGTTCTAATAAATACGCTAAGACCCGAAAGAATCCATAATATGTTTTTGTTATCTACCGTCTACCGTCTACCGTAGAGCATCCCAGATTCTGACGCATGGATTAACCAATATTAAACATAGACAAAACAAAGATATTTAAATAAGTAAATAAAATATCCTTTTAAATATTTTTTTTTCATACAATCGTTTGGAAGTATAAAAGGTACTAATAAAATATAAGGCAAATCCACAAAGCGATTAAGACATCTCCTTTACATAACAATGAAAGTATTGTTGATTCAAATCGTGAACTTCGACGGCACAGAGGATACAGTGCTTAGAAAACAGCTCTATCCAAAGGTACGAGATTTTTCATTAAAATATGGTGTAGCGCATGTCATGTACCTCTAACAAAATAATGAATAGGCTTCAATGTTTTATTTTGTGAAATATAAGCTTGAAATCTATCGGGTGGGTGCTGCACCTAATATAGTAACCCGGGATCCTAAAGTAGGACAGGCCTAATTGAATATCAAACCCTAGACTTAAATGTAGTCTCGGGCTTTATGTAAATATATGATTTGAAGCTACATTTAAGTCACAGCGTTGTCAGGCCGGTTTTTAAAAATAAAAAAGAGGTCGTACGCACTAATCGGATGCGTAGTCGCACAAATTGAAAAATTTCAGTCAACGAGAGCATGAAATCCCCTTTTTTTTCACTACTTTGCTGATTCTGGCCAAGAGGGAGATTTGACTCATTAAACATGCCTTTAAATCACTCGGTACCTTCGCTTCCACGTTAATTCAGGCTGAAGATGGCGCAGACTGGCCACAGAATCCTTATTTCCGGATGCGCGACTATTAGAGCTAAGTGCATGTAAAGAATAAATCTTTCAAGCATCTATATTTATCGAGTTACGGCCCTGTATAGATCTTAGCTGGTCCCATTTTTCGTTTTAGTTTTAACAGTGTTATAATCCCTGTACCTTGTTCACCTACCAGCCCCGTGTCCATTGAAGACGCTTGAAGTCCTTAGGTAGCCCCTTTCTCCGGCCCCAAGACTTAATGACAAGTCGTTACTAAGTCGTGTTTTGTCCGTCAACATTGCGCTCTCCAAGTCACGTGACCTAGAGTGGGTATTAAACATCAACAAACACCAGTAAAGCCAGTACGGACAGTTCCAGCAAGTCTTAGGAATTCTATAAGGTACGTTTTGTTCACGATGTGGTAGTTGCACGAAACCTTGGGGCCGTTACATTTTTGGCAACACAACTTTAATAAAAGGGCCTAATAACTGTGTTATTATTACCAAAAGCCGACTGTTTGTATGACTCTGACGGTCACAGCATGTAGTCTTTGCGCGTCTTTGTCCTCAGCTGATCTGACGTGGTGCCCACTATAGGTCACGTGATGACATTTAAACACTGGTCGCTCAATCGGTTTTCAGATAAGATGTACCAGCGCCATAAATGCCACTGTTCATGCAACGTTCGTAGGCTATTTTCGGATGCAGAACAAAAGGAGCTAAGTATGGGTCATTACGATCCATATCCCCGAAATATACCTGTTGGGTTGAGCAGGTTTCTCCACACAGGAAAAAGTTGAATAGATTTTTGTTAGAAATAAATCAGCTTGCATGAATCTGAAAGTTTTCATTGGTTTATTCTTTCACTTTACGACTCAGACTTATTACATTAACAATCATGGATAGCGTGTTAACATTGTCGCCACATAAAACTTCCACCATGGAGCTTAACCCACCCACTAGGATCTGGAGATTCACCTCGCAACTGAATCTAATTACACACAGACAACGCTAAATCGATGAGTTCGGCTCATCTATGCCACAGAGCATAGAGTATCAAAAGCTTTCTAGAGTCGCTGCACCCACGCAAAGATGAACATTCTGTTTTGGAGCCGATCTGACACAACAAATTAGTTTTAAATTTTAAATAGCTTTTTGTATAGAATCGTTGTATGTTATAAGCTTTCAAATAAGATATTGCGCGCCAAAAAAAAAAATCATCCAATTATGAGTTGTAGTTAGTTAAACACTAAACAATGAACTATTGTCGGGATCTCGTTATTACTCCACGTTTGTTACGCATCATTATGTCCGACATGGATTATTATGTCCGACGACAATTTTGAACCGTTATGTCCGACCCATTTCGTCCGACGAACAATCATGTCCAAATCATTGTGCCCGACAGACATAAAGGGTCGGATGTAATGGTTCGTCGGACATAATGGTTTGTTCGACAGAACGGGTGCAAAATCAGTGTATTCAACAAGTTACTTTACAAAACATGTTGTAAAATAGCCGGTTGAATATCCTAATTAACATCAAGAGGTTGGTCGCTAGAATAAAGTGGCTCCCAACGTAGTATAAGGGGTGTATTCCTAAAATGGATCCCACTTGTTCTTGCTTGTGTGGTCATTATACAGCGCGTAAAAAGATGTTGCAGTAGTTATTATAACACTCAAAAACTCTGCTTTATGGTTGTTTAGAGTGCGTCACATGATATGTCTTACTCTCCAAATCTAAAAAAAGTAAAAATTTAACTAACCAACGCTAGAGGAAACGATAACATACACAATAATATCAGTAATATTGAACTGTAACTTTCACTGCTTGTAACACAGGCGGAGATCCTTGTTGATAAGTGTGTGTGTGGAGGTGAAAGAATGAGTGAATTACCGATTTGAAATAAATGTTTGCTGTATCAGATTTATTTTCTTAAGGGTCGGTCCAGGTTTTTTTTTTTTTTTTTTTTTTTTTTTTTTTTTTTTTTTAAAGGGAGTGTAGTTCAAAACAAATCGAGTGCAGGGGGTAGCGGTCTGGAGACCAGGGCCGACTCAAGTGTTCTGCGAAAACTGTGCCCATGATAAAACCCTCTGGTACATTTCTGAGCCTCTCCCGGTTTTCGTTTCAGCTAAAGTAGAAATACTTGTTTTGTTTTCTCTCTTACTTCATTCCTGTTATCATTTGCTTTCCAATGAAACATCCAAATGAGTTGACCATTTGGGAAATCCACCATCCCAATCAAAAAAGGGGAGACATATCCCTCAACCCGTGATTCCCCCCCCCCCGGTACATTAATCTATAGTTAAGGATTAGTGTAGTATCCAATTCAAGGTGCAACACATACACATGCAAAATATCTCAGCCGCGACTAATGAAATTTAAAAATACATTACACAGGGTCAACTGCAATCTTATAACTCATTACAATAATTATACAAGTTCACTTCACTTTAGCACAAAACACTGCACTCGAAACAAATGTATTTTCTTTGTATTTACGAATCATGGGAAAAGCTACAAGTATTAAAAATTGTAATAACAATATAATAATGATATAAATAATACACAAATAAATAAAAATAAATAAATATTAGATATGAATTATACATTTTCAACAATGCAGAGTCTGATACTTATCCAAAATTAACTTTATTGCGGTTAAAGCAAATATATAATGCTAAGTAAGGTTTACGTAAACGCTAATGATAAGAAGTTCAATAAAATTATATCAGTTTTATCTAAAATGGTGTAGAATGCTTTGAAACAAAGACGTGTTTTTTCCCTAACCAAAACAACTAAAGTGAGTACATTAGACTGAAATAAAAATGATCACTTCTCAATCGTCTTCCTTTCGTCAACGAGCATGGGGCAAACTTTGTTACTCTGCAGCAGCTTCTGTGAAGTACAACAAAAATAATAATAATAATAATAAAAAAAATAATGCCGTTTATTGAAGCTGTTTGCGGACAGCTCACCAAGAACTCTGCAACTTTCGAGTCAAGAATTTTTGCCGAAATAATTAAAAACAAAACGTAAACCAACTCCATCTAACACAGGTGACTTGGGATTGTTAACAATGTAAATTTAATTATCGATTCAGTTTGCCAATACTGATACATTACTTCTATCTTAAGATTCAAAACATGCAGTGGATTGCTAAAAAATGTAATAATGTAACGTCTCTTGTTTTAACAAGAGTATTAAACAGTCAGATCATGCATTTGAGGTATTATCCAAATGACAATAATGACATTACATTGTCTTATGTAGATTTCCATATCAAGAAAGTTGATGCAGTCATGAACTTTACGATCATCAAAATTACATCAAACAGCGGTGATTTGTTTGGCTCTTCAGCTGGTATTTCCGGGAATGTAATGGTTTTGAATGAAGACACTATTTCTCTTTAGATTTGGTACTGGTACGACATTTATAATCATTGAGCTGAAAGATTTAATCTAATCGATTTTGTTTCTCTCGACATTCACCAGTATTGTTTATTTTGCCCTTAAGAAATATCCAACTTAATGTTGATTGTTGGCGCGTCGTTGGCCGTGCGGTCAAGTGCAATGGACTCCAGCGCTGGGGTTTCTGTTCTGTAGAGTTTGGGTTCGAGTCTCGGTCTCGACACCTGTGTCGATAGGCAAGACACTTAACCATTATTGGTTCATCCTTCGAATGGGATGTAAAGCCGTAAGTCCCATGCTTTGTGTAATGCACGCAAATTAACCCAGTTACGTTTATCGCTAAGGAGTTTGCCCCGGCAGTAGGTACTGGATGCGCAACATCACCTTGCAAACGTACGAGGTGCTATTTAAACTGGTTCACATAATTATTCCTTCATAATAGATTCCTGACCTACTTGTTTCTCTTTGTTCTTGCGCCTTGGTTACCTCTTTGGTAGATCTGTGCAATACAACAGACCTGTAATTTTTTAATCGTGTACTTGTTCAATATATTACTATTGAATTAGCCTGCATTCAGATTATCAGATTGCGTCGGAAATATTGTGACAGAATAATAAAGGGCTTTCGGATTTTATATTTAACCTATTACTTACCATTGGATTTAAGTTAGTAGATGGAGGTAGCTTGTTAGGAGCAGTGGGGTCTCTTCGCACTTGCTCATTTGAAACTGAACCTTCAGTAAACAAAAATACACCAATTAACCGGCATAATTTGTCTTGTCTTGTCATTCTCTGGGCATTTTTCCTCGAAACAATTGCTTTATTTAAATGTTAATTCGCTTTGGCACTTTAAACTAATTTAACTCCATTAAATAATTGTCTTGGCCCGGATACATTTGAATGTATAACATGTATATTGACCAAAGGTACTTTTTCTTTGTGACCAAGTGTTAACAATAATTGCTAATGACTGGGCTAAAACAGAATCATACCGCTTTTAAGAACAAAACCTGTACGTTCTAAACACCCAAATCACGAAATAAGTTCTGAACAATTTTGTTTTCACAATTTTAATTTTAATTTATCCGGTTCCTTAAACCCTGTTGCGTACCTTCGTATACGTTAGTGATGTCCAGTGCTTCCACCTCTACATCATTACCAACGGCGGCATCCAAGTCAGTATTCCGTGTAATTGATGTTGAATAAGATTGCGCTGGCTGGTCCTAAGGAGATTAATGATTTTTTCAAAATTTGAGTTTCCTCTTTTTTATTGTTTATGAAGCCAAACAGTTCAAATTAATACAGGAACCAATTAACCTCAAAATGGATATTAACAAATTCGTTTACGAAAAAAAAAACCCCGAGTCGATTGGTCTAAATAACAAACAATACCTGTGTTGAACGTAAACATGTACTATTGAGAAACTGCACGGGTTAGGCCTTATTTGTGCTTACCGATGTGTCCCATGCTATGTTTTGTTTCTCTCTTTTTCGCAATCTTAATGCTTCTTTAACCTGAGAGCAAAATGAGAAAATGAACAACGAACCATAGTTAAAGTGATGGTCTTTTTGGAACCTTCGTTGTAAAACAAAATTGCATTTGTTATAGGATTCCTTTTTCTTTTTACCTCGAAAGCCGGGTAAGACAATAAGCCATATTTTTGACAGCAAGAGGGCGCATTTCTAATTCCATTTTGAAAGTACAAAAATACTTCAAAACATAAAAATATAAATTTTCCAAGCGAATATCTTACACTGATTATATTCTAAAAATGTCAACAAAAACACTCAGAAAATAGTCAAATTGCATCTTGTTTACCACACTATTTCTATGGTTTGACCCTAATCTACCCCAAAGGATGCTCTCTAGTAGTAAAAAAATGAGGCCCATTGAACAGAAACCACTGTTATCTAGTCCACAAGCCAATTTCCCTCGATGTCATTTCCCGGGATCCGTAGAAAACACTTAACGGGACAACATGTTTTCAGAAGATAATTCTTGGCTAGTGTCAAGTCACGCGTAAAAACAAACAGGTACAAACAAACAAAGCTTACCTCTGAGTTAAAAATGCATTGGTTCAGGAATATGAACAGACCCTGGAAAGAGTTGAAGATGGCAAAGAGGTACTGAAAGACGATGGTGGCGCTGTTGACGGCCAACAGTCCAAAAACCCATGTCAGACCGAGGATCGGGAGTAGAACGACGGCGCCTTTTATTCCAGCTCTGTAAAAAAAAAATACAACAATCGGGGTTATCTTAGAAGAAATAAACAACTTAACTGACCAATATTTACTGTTAAATATATAAATACTTACTCATAAAATGATTTGTATTATTATAAATTCACACGAAACTGACTAATTGTTGCGGGGGCATGACTCTCAGCGAGTCAGCTTTCAATTTCTTGAAGTACGTGTTTTACATTTCAATATGCTCACATCGGACTGCTATGTCTGATAACTAATTTTGACCTTTACGACTGACCCATAGTGTCCGATAAAACACGATGTCCAACGCATTGTGTCCGACAAACCATTATGTCCGACCTATTGTGACCGACAAATAATTATGTCCGACCATTTTAGTCTGAAAAACTGTTAGGTCTGGTCCATTTGTCCGACAAACCAACCCATTGAGTCTGACAAACCATTATGTCTGACACATTGAGTCCGACAAGCCATTATTATGTCCGACCCATTAAGTCTGAAAAACCAATACGTTCTACACATTGTGTCCGACAAACCATTACGTCCGACTCACTGAGTCCGACAAACCATCAAACCTTTATGTCCAATCCATTGAGTCCGACAAGCCATTATTCAGTCCGATCCATTGAGTCTGTCAAACCTTTATGTCCTACCCATCGTGTCAGACAAACCATTTTGTCCGACACATTAAGGTCGACAAACCATTACGTCCGATCCATTGAGTACAACAAGCCATTCTTATGTCCCATCCATTTAGTCTGGCAGACCTGTATGTCCTACCAAATGTGTGAGACAAACCGTTATGTCCGACCCACTGAGTCCGACAAACCATGTCCGACCCTTTTAGTCTGATTCATCTGTCAGGCAGACCATTCTACGCAACCCATTGAGTGTGACAAACTGTTATGTCACATCCATGGAGTCCAACAAACCATGATTATGTCCGACCTATTGAGTCCGACAAACCGTTACGTCATACCCATTGTGTCAGACAAAGAATTGTGTCCGACACATTGAGTCCCAACCTTGTTGAACTCAATGGGACATGTATAAAATAATAGTAAGTAAAATAGCCGTGCTTGTTAAACGATGATTTATCACTTACTTGATGTTTGCATGTTCTTTATCATTTCTTAACTCAGCCGATTTCATAATGATACGCGACACCATTACAAACACGACAATGTTCACCTGTATAATTAAAGAGAAATCATTGTTAAAAGTTCAACCCTGAGAGTTAAAATGATGAAGATGATGTAGTTTTATTCCTGAACTTCGGAAATGCCAGAAACTAATTCATTTTACATTTGGCCACCACTTTCTGCGCTGGATTAAATAAAAACATCCAATTAGAAAATAATGCTTCTTTTTTTATCATCTTTTATATGTCTTCGTACTGATTGCGATTATCATATATTGTTAAATCTTCAGTTTGTGATAACATGTGTATTAATTTTCACAATAAAAGAAAAACAATACAGTAAAATAATCCAAGATCTTACCATTATGACAACAAGAGCTGGCCCAACAAAAGCCCAGATCAAACCAGAGGAGATGTCGAGCCAACAACTAAAGTGTCACAAGTAAAAGGGAAACATATTTATTTATGTTATTCTTATTAATTGTTTTGTATGTATTTATTTATTTGTTTTTCTCAATACCAAGTGCCGTTTTTTCTTTTTTTTCTTTTTTTCTTTTTTTTTTGCTACGGAATCAAGTCCAACCCAAAACGTTACTTAGAGAAGGTCGCAATATTCTAAAGACCACACAACAAGTCGCTAAATTTATTTATTTGTTGACATTTCCTTTTCGTTTCAGTTCTCTTATCGCTATAATCAAAACAAAAAGCCACATATTTCGCTTTCTAGGTTGGATAGCTGAAAGAAGAGGATGATAAAGACTTAATATTTAATAATTTTTGACATCGGATGGCTTTGTACTTTCATGTAAAAAAAAAAATTACACGAGGGAACGCATCTGCCAGTTGGTACTCGGCAAAATAATTCCCATCAAATTTATAAACAAATTAGGCCTAACCTTTCTCCCAACAAAAAGCCTAATTTTTTGGACATCTGTGTACATAACCACAATGACCTTAAAGTCAAAACACTGGCAAGACCAACGAATATCCATTGCTTGTGAGAAGATTTAAACATTATTTATGATTTTGTTTTCTTAGTATCATTCTTTCTACATCTTGGTTGAATTGTCTTGATATTAAATTTTACAAGGAGCGAAGTGATGTTTGAAGCTTTTCATGGTGTCGATAATAGGAAGTATAGCCATACCTAGTAAGCTTACGTTATTCAACCATGCATACATCTCACTGAAAAGAGCCGTTGTGGTATCGACGTTGTACACATGGTTGCATCTGCAAGATTACTATGTATAGTTACTTCAGCAAAGTGAAACAATTGTTTTCTTGAGAATATAGTTTTTAAGGAGAGGCAACATCTCTAGAAACCTGGTGACATCTTAAATCCTCGCATCTGGTACAAACATCCACTTCACAACTTGCTCAATGTTTTTTTTTTTTTTTTTTTTTTTTGTTTTTTTTTTTTTTATAAACTTAGGTTTATAGCTACCTTTGTTCTGTCCCGTAGCCTTCGATATTAATACAAAGAGACAATAAGGTAATGGCAGCAGGGATGCCCCAGCCGACGAGTAGGTACGGGTACATCTTGATGTTCTCACTGCCGTAGACTTTAATCACCTTCCTGTAAAGGTGTATTCCCTCTACGAGCATCCAACCAAAGACGGACAGGTAGAGGAAAGTGAGGAAAACTGCAATAACTTTGCAAACTACCTAGAATATAAAAACAATACGTGGAATTTTTTGATATTCTACGTCTTTCAAAAGCAACATTTTGGAAAAAACGGGAGAAAATAATGCCTTACCAGCACAAAATGCATAAAAGGCATTTCTGACAATCAAACCAAGAGTTTGCCAAGAAAAATCAATATAAAATAAGCCGATTGATGTGTGGTTGATTTTGTATATACAAAAATGCAAAAATAACAAAATCTAACAAGCTACCAACCTATTTTTTGTTTTGCTTCACTAAAAAATATGGTCTCTGTAGTGAGGACGTTTTGACGGTTGATATTACCCCCCCCCCCCCGATACCCAGTGAAAACAAAGTTCTCTTGGTGGCGCACTTTATTATAAATCGACTCACTCTGTTTTCTGTTCTCTCTACGCCGCCAATAAAGAGCACTTGTGCAATCAAAATTGCAACTGATAAGCTGGAATGGATGAATATCCGATCTGATCGAAGCCTCCTCCTGTGAATTATAATTATATATAAATCTGGATTTAGAAGACCTATACTTTTTTTGGTGGTTAAGCAGATTCAAAATAAGATCAATCAACTGGAAAAATCAACAATTTACATGACCATCATTAGCATTATGATCATCAGAATTAACCATGCACTCTCGTTTTACTCTCGCTGAGATTAAACAATTTATATAAAAATCAAATTAAATGGTTCCAGTATAAATAAAAACAAATAATAATATGTTAATAATAATGTATCGCCCCTTTTCACTGTACATGCCTATGTTCTACCCTTTTGTGAATTGTCGAATCAATCAGGACGTATGTGTTGAAACGTAAACTAGATTATTATTCATTTACAATATTATTATTAGCGGTTCCAGGTTCTAGTTATGGACTATATGAATGTTTCTATTCTGTTCCAACTCGATGAAGCTACACTAGAAAATTGCCACCAACCAGTAAAAAAAGGCAAGCCGACGAAACACAGCACGTAACTTTATGTTCCTGGTCACCGTAGCTTATAAGCGAGGTGGTCACGTATCATGATAACGATCCCCATACTCTTCTAAATAAACCGTCTAAATCCACCTCGCTTATTAGAATGAATGATCTGTCCTGATACCAGGATGTCATCCCGGGAGGTTTATCATGGGCCGTCATGGTTTGGCGGCTCCGTTACAACTTTACGCTTCACAGATCATTTTCGTTTGAGGTAATCAGCCACGTCAAATCTTGGCTGTGCCACTTTAAGAGTCAATCTCCCCGTATGGTAAGGCGCAGTGTACTTTTTAATCCGACACGCGTGCGATTAGACATGTGTAACGCACCATTACATCCAACAAGGACCAATAATTATGTCCGAAGAGAATTTTTTTTGAACCATTATGTCCGGCTGATGGTGTCCGACAAACCATTACGTCCTACAAACCATTACAAAGTATTGGTCGGACTTCTTTGTCCGTCGGACACAATGAATCGGACATAATCGTTGGTCGGACAACATGTACTAGACATAATGGCTCAAAATCGTCGTCAGCTATTATAGTCCATGTCGGACATAATGGCGCATGAAAGACGTGCACCGTATACTTCATTGCGATTTGACTCAAAACAATGAAAGACTACGGGCAGATATTAGTCGCGTTTGCCGTCAGCACAAGCATTTCTCTCACCCACATATGGCTCCATCTTTGCTGAAAAGTGGATGGCGTCAAAATTCAAGAAGTATTTTTTAGCTCTTGGTTTAGATGAGAAAAACAACGCCTGAAAAGTTGGTTGTAAACGATTAAATGACGGTGGTAAGTTTCGTGACGGCCGTCATAATTATCAATTTCAAGCAGGGAATAACGTTACCATGCTGGTCTCCCTAAATAAGTAGTTGGGATTTCTTCAAGTTGTATTCGTTCTTACCAAAGGTAGGCGTAGATTGTCAACGTTAAACATAGCATTATTATAGATATACTACATCCGATGTATGTGATCCACATAAGTGCCAGAGAATCAGCCTCGGAAATCTGTTAATACAATGAATAAACAAATGATGTAATAACTATATGGAAACAAATGCATTTTATTATAACACATCGAATTAAGAAGAAAAAGAAAATGTCAAAATGATAAAATAAAAAGAAAGGTTGGTGCGAGAGAATCAGCCTCGCAAACAAATAAACAAACAAACAAACAAACAAGCAAACAAACAAACAACCCAAAAAACAAACAAACAAACAAACAAACAAACAAACAAACAACCCAACAAACAAACAAACAACCCAACAAACACCTTACAAGGTAGCTCTCGTAAGCACAGCCCGCCCGACCGACAGACAAACAAACAATCAAACAAACCAACAAACAAACACAAAATGACAACACAATAACACTAATATCAAAAGCAAAAAAAAAAAAAAAAAAAATAGGTAGGGCCGGTTTAAGCTCAGTTTGTCCATCGCTCCTACGGAATAATATATGCCAAATCTCTTTCATTCGGTCAGGAACCAATAAACTATATCTGCCGTTTGGCCAGCGATAAAGTCTCGGGTATGATCAATCGTGGGTTAACGGCAGTAATGGGATCTCACAACGGACCCGAAATTGTTAGTACTCGATCACACAATAAAAGACTGTTGAGAAACTGACTTAAACATGTTTGGTTCATGATATGATGATATTTACAACTAAAAAAACAATCAGCTTAAAATTAAGATTGTAAAATGAACACGTCACTTTAACAAGGAGTCATTTTAAATACACGTGAAAATAACGATTAGGTTTATTATTATTCTCAATAATCTTTTGAGCCCTTTTTATGTTTCTGTTTTTCTTTTCTTTTCTTCTTCCACTTCTTCTTCGTTTCTAATGAAAACAAAACAGAAACCTGACACACCCTCAAGGCTCCCATTGTAAAGTGAAATGAATGGATAACCTGTACCTTTTTGAATGGTGCGATGGTATTTTTCAAAATGTATAATATTAGTGCAAGACAAAAAGGTCGAGAAGAATGTTTATAACCCCATTGTATTATCCATAGGCAGGGTGTTAACATTGTAACTAACCAGGGGTCAAAAAGGTCTTGCGAAGAATTGTTTACTCCGTCCTGTAAGGGATATATGGAAATACAAGAGATACTTCGGAGTATCTTTTTTGAGACAATTGTTAAAAGCATTGATTTCTGCAAAAGATACGCAGCTCTAGTTTAAATAAATTATTTAGCCAAGCTTACATGACTTGTTTTTGTAGCGTTGACTGCACCAGTGTCAGTGAAGTCGTCGTTTACTTTTTGTGAAACAAAATGAATCTGACACACCTTTCAAGACTACAAGTGTAAAGTGAAATGAACGAACAACCTGTACCTTATACTGTCTGACTTGCATGAGGACTGCAAAGTTTGATGAGTGGTCGCACGAGCACGTAGACAAAGAGCTTGACGACTGCTCTGTTTGAACGTCACATCCATTTGTTGACCATTGATTGCTTCTGTTGAAAGAAACACGATGAAAACTCACATCTGATTCCCTCTTTGTGAGCTATGCCCCACAAACCCCCCTTTAGCCATTTTGATTTTTGGAATCGCACACTTACTAGAATGGTGTGAACCCCTTTTTTGTTGTACATATTGCAATAAAACAAGGTCAAGAAGGTTACTCTTATGTTAACATGTTCTAAATCAGAGGTCAAAAAGGTCTCATGAAGAAATGTCTATCCCATACTAACGGGAAATTAGGAAATGTAAGAGAGATTTAACATGTTTCATTAGAGTACCTTTTTAAGAGATTTGTTAGTATTGATTTCTGCCTTAGATAAGCAGCTCTTTTCATTTAGATACATTATTTGGCCAAGCTTACATGACTCCGGTACCCTCCAACCAGAACGCACAGACCGATTTTCTTGTGGCGTTGACTGCACCAGTATCAGTGAAGTCATCCTTTACTTTCTGTGAAACAAATGCATCAGAGAGCTTATAATTATAGCAGTCATAAAGTTGGAAGCTACGGGTCAAACAACTAATACATGCAGAAATCGATGTCAACTGATACTGAAGATCATTATGAGATTGGCTTGTCGTTGCAATAGCCTACGCCATCAAGGCAACTTCTAAAACTAAGAAGTAGACTTCTTAATTTCAGTGAGACGTATTTGGCGACACAAACGAGACAAGTCGCATATTCATTTCATTTGAGGAGATTTGCCTCGTCAACTAGATAAGTGGCGTGCACTCAATAAACTCCGTAAGACCATAAACGTCGGTGTGTTGGAGAGGAGATAAAGACAATTAACAATGACATGAACACCAATATAAAGAACACTGGTTTCTCAAAACAGAGCCATAAATGAGTGAAAATTAAAACGGGCTCACACATTAACACACTAAAATAATAACAATATATATCTTACCTGCAGATGGTACAAACTAAAGTTCACTGGAATTGATCGTCGCTTGTGGTTTACGAAGAGTGATAATGTCAAGGTGGCGCTGTTCAGTTGAACTGAGGTTGACTCTGGTTCTGGTAGGTTACTGAAAAAGGCAAAAAAAACAAACAACAGATGGATGGTTATTAAAAAGGACCAAGACAAATTTCGTCCGATGACAACATATTTAAAATCCATAGGGGTCATACGGTTAACAGCTTTGTTGATCGGAATGTTTCGGCAATGTTTAAATACCCAAAACTAGAGAAATAAGCTATTGGCAGAAGGATTTCTGTAGATGAAGTTCAAATCAACGGTATGGTTAATTTTTTAAATTCCTTCCCTGGGTCTCCATTTAACATATTTTTTTCTTCAAAAATTAGTATTCCAAAGGAGAGAACAATAAACAAAGCAGGGAGGGGGGGAGGGTCACATCACACTTAATCTAAGACTTACTTTGTTGTGTCATCAGGGATCTGTACTGCAGTGACGTTGTGTATTTCTTGTACGGCTGTTTCTTTCCTCAAAATGACCAACGTCACAGAATCTGCACAAATGACAGTTTGATATGTTCATGTAATATGCTTTAAACTCTGTTTAAAACAACTTGGCAAAACTCAAACAACGCAATATAGCTATAATTTAGACAAAGCAATACAGCAATTCATTTGCGGGTCCCATCTTTAGTGCAAAATCAATCATGATATTGTTTTTTACCATTTTTACGATCTTCTTTTGGCATGTTGAACTCAAATTTCTCTTCGTAGACAATAACGTTATCTTCAGAGCCCACCACCACCTTGTGATTGTACCTATATTCATCTACAAGGCTAATGGATGGGGAGTGACAAATACTCCCACCTGCACAATGGACAAAATAAGGAGGTATAATGACTGATTGGGCTTACCTTAAGTAGACAATGTTGGCACACTCTCTACATGTGAAAGAGTGAAAAGTTCACTCTCTCGCCCGAGTGTTGTCATTTTGGCTCTTATGAGAGTGAAAATCAATGTGCATCACCCTTTTTGAGTGAAATTGGAGCTAACTTCACTCGTATTCAAGCTGAAAATACCCGCCTTTCACTCTAAAAAGAGTTTTCCGCCGTATGGCTCTGTGCATGAGGGGTATGGCGGACAAAACGAGTGGTTTTTCACTCTTTTACATTTTAGAGAGCACCAGTTCGCGGCGTCCCACACAACTGTAGTCTGGTTCCTTGACCAAATATTTTGACGACTCTTTTAAAAAAAGTTAAGTAGGTATCACCTGTACGTTTAAATATAGAGCATGACGCAACATTCAACGGTGGACGAAGTCGTTGGGTAAAAACGAAGCGCTGATGACGCACTGTGTCCACTTTAAAAAGCCTGGGGTTATCTACAGAGTTACATATAAGATCTAGAGGGCGTACAAAACCACACAGCCCAACAAGGAGCATTGTTGACCATTGAGAACATGGCGTGGACCATTTATTTAAACTGGTCACTCATCAGTTTACTTATCAACCATTTTCTAAGTGGACATTCGTATGCAATTGACCCATAGGGATTTTCGCCCATGGTGGGTCAACGGAGTTCCGTGCCTGACATCGCGAGTGCTCCCTCTATAGTTCTTATATATATAACTCTATGAGATAATCACAGTTTGTAAATATTAAATAATATTCCGAGGCTAGATCCGAGACCGAGTCCTAAAAAAGAGTTGACTCGAGACCGATCTCCACTCCGAGACCGCCGTCAATACTCCAGAATTTGCTCACATCAACATAACCTTAACGCTTTATTTATTTATTTATTTAATTTTATTATTTTTTTTACGTTTTACTTTACAACACTGTACCGCAAAATATCCCGTAGGTTTCCTGTACCTGCTACATTTAACCTCATTATGGTATTATTATTATTTATTCATAAACAATCCAGACAGTTTATCAATTCTGATTGGTCGATAGCATGTCACATGAGGGTGTTTAAATATCATTATATTTTTTTTTTCTTCCTTTTTTTTTTTATTTGACTAGTCACACCATTTCAGCAGCTACCCTGCGATATGTATTTTATTGTAAACATGTTGATACATGTGCAGTTGATGTGCAGCATGTGGAAAGTCACATGCACATGAACGTGCTTGAAGTGTGAGAGATTTTTAGAGTGCAGTGACTCGGTCTTTAACGGCCGTTTAAAACCTTGCAGGGGTAGTGGCCCTGCCGGTTATGAACGGCCGTTTAAGACTCGGTCACCACTGTCCCTTATATATCTTTATAATTTATTCTATTTTTTTTTTTTTTTTTTTTTTTTTCAATTTGACTGGTCACACCATCTCTCTCAATGTGCAGATACATTGGTGGACATTCAGACTATTGTACAGTCGACCATTATCACTTCATTATATCCCCTTTAAAGATAATGATGCATTATGCAGCCAATATAAGGCTCGTTAACGAAAGTGTTAAACACAATTATTACTAATAACAATTTAAATTAATATATATTAAGGTAAACAAATCTTATTAGATTTAGGGAAACAATTGTAATTTGTTCATTTACTTGCTGTTTCGTAGTTTACTCGTGTGCAGTTTCCTTGACTCAGAGTTCCCGCCAAATACTCCATCGCTGCTTCAATATCAGTTAAGACTGACATATGGTCTTCGATAGACTGTCGATCAAAAGTACACACAACATTTTTTTTCATTTATTTTGTTTTTTTGTCTGAATAAACTGTGATAGATGACGCTGTGTCATAAAACGAAAACGAAAAAAAGGAAAAAAAGAAGGAAAAACAAAAGGAAAAACACAATATGTATATATATTTCGCATATAGGTCACGGACAATGCCAATTTTGTTTGGTTTTTGATGGGAAATGTTAATATAAGGATTTAAAGTAAAATCACTTATTTCGCAATGCATTTATAACACGGCCGTTTTGGTTGGTAAACATTTATTTATTTTACTGTTTCATTTAATTAGTAGTATTATATATATAATAGTTTTCTCTTATTTTATTCCATAGAAAAAGACATACCAAGTTTTGATCCGGATTAGTTAACTTGGAATACACTCTTAGAACAAACTGCAAATCAACAACATTATAATAAACTTGTTAGAATGTGTTATTTTTGTAACAAGTCTCAGCCGGCTCAGAAGCAATACTGCCGCATTTTCACCTAAATGTCAAATAGAAAACAATAATATATAATAATAACAATAATAAAAATAAAACAAATAATAATACTAATGTTGCATAGAAGTAAAACGTCAGTGTTAGTTTCCCAGCCATGTTTAGATTAAATCACCCAAGTGGACCGACAGAGACCTTTATTCGTTGTGTTCTTATCCTGTTCGTAATGAGACGTTATCCCACTGTAAGTCATGCCTACTTCACTGAGCTTTGGAACCAGAAGTAGTGACAACTTTGGGCGCGCAGCAGATGCACTCGCGTGTGACGTTATGACTTACCAACATGTCAGTCCGAGAATAATTGTCCAATACTTGCTGTAAACCCCCTTTAAAACAACACCACCCAATCCCATGTCTACGCAAACCAACCAGATATGCTCAACAAGCATAATAAACAGTGGGGACATAGAAGATTTGACGTTATCTGGAGTTCTTTAACGATCTTTGTCTTGTTAGAGAAACATGCTTCGAAGCAAGGCGCATGACAGATGGAGCGGAGAACCGGGAGCGTGTATTGAACTCTATCCAACTGGCGTCACCACAAAGGATGAGTCTTGGTTGCACCCCGTTGGTAGTCAGCTTCCCCGTGGATTACCGCGAAGTGCGGATTTTCGGCGAAGTGAACGCGGTTAGACGCTTACCATTTCTTTACATGCCACTTAAAACTCCCAAAATAATATACCATTGGCAAAAAGTAGCTGCGCATGACGTCGGTAAAAGGGGGGTAACCTGTTGGTAAGTTATTGCGTCAAACGCTTGCGCATCTGCTCCAGGCGAAGGGGTCTCGGTCCCTCCGGCTCTAAATCTGGCTTATGTTTCTGTGCTATTAATCGATAATACATTCAGTCCATTTTTCAAATCCTTTTTTTTATGATAGGAACCAATAGCTTTTTGCATACGGTGCTCAAAATACAAAACAGTTCAATGCATTTTTATATCATGGAGGTAATCGATGAGCCAAGTTTGCTCGAATTGGGCGTGGCTTACATGGGGATTATGTCCCACTTACCAACAGAGTACAAGACCGGCCCATTGACAGTAGCTAATGCCCGCTGCCAAAATGGGATTGACACAAATTATATTGCTGTTAAATGGAGGAGACCGTCCTTGACGCAAGCGCAAGCTATAATCGATGGTGATGCTGTCATGAACGCGGTATGGAAACACTAAAAGTTTTGCAATCCCCCAAAATGAAATGATGCAGTAACAAACATAAAAGAGGACCATCTATTTCAGGGCTTTACACAGAGTGTCAAACAGTGTGCCCACCAAATGTGCAATTAGTAGAATACATAAGTTAACAAATGAAGACATATTTAATTAAATACAATCTAACCTCTGCAGCATTTTCAGTTTCTGAAGCCGGAAGCTGCTGGGTAGCAAGGGTGGGGACGATCTTTAAGAAATGTTGTAGTTTTTTCTTCTCCTGATCTTGCAGCTCACCCGATTGCTCAAGGATACCACTTGCATTGATGCATCTTATAACCTCCTAAAAAATACAAGGGAATTGGGTTAAAAAGAAATCAATAATTAAAGCCAAAAAAAAAGGAAAAAAAAGAAACGCTTTTGTTTTCTCCCCTCCCCCTTTTTATGCTGAAGAAGCTCTATGATTTTTGGCCTAATTAAGTTACGAGCAGCAAATGTAGAACAACTAAAGAAAACCTCAAACATGAATAGTATATCAAACACAAAGATAACTGCACTGATCGCAATAATGTACCTGTCGTTTAAATCAATGTTTCTGCAAAACCACACAAGGCTAATCTGTGCTATCTCTAAAACGACCCTTAATATCATGGTTTGTTTGAGCTATCCCATCATTAAAGTCTGTATAATCGTAACGAGACTCCTTATTGGCGATTTCTGTAGCGTGTATTTCACCATGATGATAAAGCTTACAGTATTAGTTTTTCAATTTGTTGGGAATCAAGGTTGACTAACAAATGCTGTACTACGGTGGCCCCAAAGGGACATCACATATCGCAAATACTCGCCCATCACTTTCAATTTGTTTGGATTCATGGTTGATTAACAAATGCTGTATACTATGGTGGCCCTAAAAAGACATCGCGTATCGCCAACATTCGCGCATTACTTTCAATTTCTTTAAAATCATTTTTGATTATCAAATGCTTTAGTATGGTGACCCTGAAGGGACATTGCATATCGCAAATATGTGCGCAGTCGTGTGCCATGTCGTAAAATTAATAGCGAATATGCGCGCATATTATTATGCACGCGATCTTTTGAAATTATTTGCAAATACTATGTGCGCATACGTATTCTATATTGTATAATTATTCACAAATAATGTGCCCATACGCATGCGAATATATTTGCGATGACGCTACTTTTATTGCATACTTTGTCGCTCACCTTTGAAAATGTAATTTCTGAAGATATGGGGAGTTTCTGGCACCCAGTCTGGTATCCAGACGTGTACAGTATATCTACACATAGAGGTCTGACAATGGCGACACAAAATACGTGCCCGGTATCCGAGCTCCTACAAACGAATTTTTGTAGGTACAATGAAGGGTCTGGCCACTTTCTTGTACACCAAGAACAAACTTTTTTTTCTTTTCTGTGTGTATTATAATTATTCTATATTTCTGGTAATGAATACAAGGATACAAATACAGTAAAGCAATCACAATGTTCCGTTTTAAAAACAATCTGAAAACAATCGGTAAAACTCAACAATCGGTAAAATTCCAGCTTTGTTCACGCTATCTCAACGACACTTGAAGCGGTATTGAAAAACACATGCACCGTTCACCTTCCATAACTGAATTTAGCTCACCTGTAGAGTACCCACTGGTCCATCTGAACAGCTTTCCAACGTAGTTAGCATCGCTGAAGTGACATCAGCGGTTGTAGACTCAATTTGGGTTGTAGCCCTGGTCGTTTCTGCCTCGGTTGTAGCTATGGTAGTTCCCTTTTCGGTTGTAGCTATGGTAGTTCCCTTTTCGGTTGTTGCTCTGGTCGTTTGTTCCTCGGTTGTTGCTCTGGTCGTTTCTGCCTCGGTTGTAGCTATGGTAGTTCCCTTTTCGGTTGTTGCTCTGGTCGTTTCTTCCTCGGTTGTAGCTATGGTAGTTCCCTTTTCGGTTGTAGCTTCGTCGGTTGTTGGTCTGGTCGATCCTTTTTCGGTTGTTGCTCTGGTCGTTCCCTTTTCGGTTGTAGCTTCGGTCGTTCCTTTTTCGGTTGTTGCTCTGGTCGTTCCCTTTTCAGTTGTAGCTAAGGTCGTTCCTTTTTCAGTTGTTGCTCTGGTCGTTTCTGACTCGGTCGTTTCTTCCTCGGTTGTTGGAAATGTGGTTGGCTGCAGAGTGGTCTGGGTAGTAGTTGGTTGACCAGTAGTGGTTACTGTGGCTGATAACCGTGAACAGTTTGATGAGAGTTATTAAATTTAAATATTATACTGTACTCATTTTTGTGGGGCATGTAATCTAAATGGCCTTTACGTAGACGCAATAATCAAACTTGCTGGGGACCGTGAACATGTACCATTTACACAATTATTTTAAAGCATTTAGTCAACAGTACCACTGAAGTTGTATAAATCAGAGCGTACCTTTAGGAACGGTTATGGTCTTGGACACACTTCCCCTTGAGCCGTTAACATCCGATGCCTCGCACGCAATAACAACGTCGGACGGCGAGTCCCAATGGCGAAACTTCAGTTCAGACCGTTTCCTATAGTTATTGGGCAAGCTTTCGACGATATCAACATTTAATGAAGGAGATACCATGTGAAAGTGGGCACCGTCATCAGACTGATACCAGGTGATGTTGGGGTGACTTCCGGATTTCGCTAAGCACTTCAACTCCACATCGAAGGTGTTGTCAGTGCTGTTCTCCACCAAATAGTGAATCACTAAATTTGATTCTGTTGGATAGATGGAAATAAAAGCAATTTGGTACAGAGCAAGTCATCGACCATACATCGTCAGATTTCAAAAGTCGATTCAATAGACCTTCATCCAGGTCCACTTGACAATTTTCATTCATATCAATGCAGCCAAACCGAGGCAAGAAGGTCAAAATAGTGAGATAATGGAAATCGATACTCGAATATACACAGGAAGCTTGACACAGTAACAGTAGCGCCTGTGGAAAGAGTCCAAAATCAAGAATTTTAGACCATTTAATTGATCGGTGTTTGGAGCAAAGTATTGTATAGGAATATCCATTTTTTAATAGAAATTGACTGGTTGAGTGTCTGTAAAACCGAAATAATCGCACAGTGATCTACATCTTTATCTGCTTCTTCTGTGACTGACGGACGGCTGGAATTTGTCATACCGCCTCGCAAGGCTCACGCGCACAAAATTTAAGCACAGCGTAGACCTCCGTAGAGATTGTGCAAGCAGGGGAGGTCTGACTAGAAGTCTCTTTGGTCTTCATACCTTTTACATTGTGTGTAATACCAATCCTTTAATAATATTAAGAGCCCCATGACTAGCAAATTCTGCTAAAATGTTCTGAGCAATTGGGTTCATGTTATATTACTTATAGTGTCACGAAAAAGAAGAAGAAAATAAACAATTAAAGAAAATGAGGATTTTGTATTAGGTTTTCACTTTCATAGAGTGAAGTGTTGAACTCACCTGAGGTTTCCCTTAGGTATGCAGTTTGAACTTCAGCGCTGGTAAACGTTCTGTAGAACATTTTGAAATCGCTGAAATCGCCTTCAGCTTTTGCTAAAGTTCCGGCTGGATCATTGGTTGCAAACATAACAACATTGTCCAAGTTGTCTGGCTGGTTGGAATCTATTCTAGTCTCCGTTGTCATCGAGTCACCTAAAACCCCGTTCTTATAATATCTGGTTCCATCTACGGCATTGTAAGTGAAACAATGATGGGTCCAGTCATCAGCAGGAAATACAGCAGGAGAGGCCATTTTCATTTCCCATACCTTGTCATTGAGGTCGCCACGGACATACAGTGAAAATTTCCTTGTCAAGTTAATAGAGAAACCTCGAGCAACTGCAGTCTGCCCTCCCGTGGCAATTACGTATCTTGTTGTTGAACTTGCAATACTTCTGTATCTCATCCAGAATGTCAATGTCCAACCTGATGTACAGCAAGATGTCTCCGAGATGCACTTGTTTAGCGCAGACCCGTAATTCAAGAAGCTATCAACATTGCTATATGCGCATAGATGATCGGATGAGTTGAAGCTGTCTGCAGATATCTGGATGCCTCTGTAAACGGTTCCCGTCATGCCGCCTTTATTTGGATAGATTGAGAGTATTTTCCCACCGCAAGATATCGGATCATCATCACTCTCGGTGTCTTTGCCGCTCATATCCCAGTGGAAATGGGGGTCTGGAAGGGTGTCTAAAAACAGAAACATATCTTTAAAATGTTCTTGTATTTCTAAATTGATGTTTTTTTTTTAGTTACACAAAAACTTATAACGTTTCGACCCTAGCAGAGTCTTTCTCATTATTGAATTCATGTACACAGATTTTTTTACAAATTCATATTACAAACTTCAAGACATTCCATCTCCAACACTAACCAAAGAAACACATCGTATAAATGGGTGCGCTCGTCCTTCAGAGAAAGACAGTGTTTTGGGTTTTTTTTTCGTTTTTTTTTTTTTTTTTTTTTTGTGGGAGTGTCTGTCGTCTCTATTTTAACTTGTAATAAAACTGGAAAAGACAAAAGTCATGTTGGTCCAACGAGAATGGGAGCAAAATGAAATACACGAGAGGATAATTGTATATTGTTTGTAATGTTTTACCCATACACCGATGTGTGTTAAGCACTGTATACTCAGTACTTTCCCGAGTACTCTGAAAAAAAAATCACAGACGTTTTGTTTCCTCGGATGGGATGCGAACCCACGACCCACGCCATTCTAGAGCAGATGTCTTACCAACTAGACTACCGAGACTGCCCGATATTAAGGATAATTGTACCATTTTTGTACACACCATGACAAATCATTCAAGTTTGAGTTTGTGTTTGTAAATACATGTATATTGTTTACCGAGAATGGCATCGGACTCAAGCATACCCTTTAAACACACCTTTCAGATTCACACACTTTGTAGATGCGAAAAGTAAGATGTGACTTTTGGCTACAGAACATAAATCGGTTTACTCAAGACTTCAAGTAGGTAAAACTAAAACGGGGATGGAAAGACAAACGTTTTGCGCCTCTTTTAACCCTATCAGGACCGGGAGGGTGCAGTGTGTGCCCTCCTTACCAAATGTTTGCCTGTTTTCTCAAAAAATATCTAGAATCAATTTGGCAACAAAATAATATTGAAACCGGGGGTTAGCTGTTGCCATGGCAACCATTTGTTTGACCTTGGGTCACACGATTTTTATGTTTTTTAGTGTTTTTGTTGACTGTTTGAACATAAATTCCACTTATTTTCTTTGCCAGAAAAGTGATTGTGATGAATCAACTGATAGCCTGAAATGCTCAAGGAAATTACAATCTTGGAATTTATGTTTTCAGCCTGTAATTAGGGGGTCAAACTATACCTTTTTTTTTTTTTTTTTTTCTTTTACGATAGAATTTATTTAACACGCTTATTTCTTACTTGTCAGACAAAAAAAATAATTTTGATTTCTCAACCAATCCTAATCATTGCTCCCTGGGCCCTGGGCGGTGGTCATTTTTATATTTAAGCGAAAAAAAACGCAAAATTACAACAAAAAACAATCCAAAAAATGGTATAAATTATTGGATTATAGCACCCCTCACGGTGACCCCAGATATTAAATTTTGGTTAGATAAATGTCCATTAAAACTGTCATATTGATTTTGTAGACAAGGAAACAGACTAAGATGGTCAAGGGGAAGCAAGGTCAATGATTATATAATATACATACTATTGAATGCTTAGTACATTGTGGCAAAATGTAATCACGGTGAAATCTCGACTATTCTGGTTGAAGAGGCGAATTCGAATGACAAGGGAAAACAGATTTATCGTGTACGTACCCGATAATTATCAACTTATTATATACATACACGTGAAAGTTATAATGTACGTACACAATAACTCATCGTGTACGTACACTTACTGCGTTGTTGTATAATCGCACTGTATAAGTTAACTGTATAAATCTTTAAAATAACGTTGACGATCCATGTAGACACCAACCCTTAGTCTGGCCCTTGCCTCGTTTGGAAAAATGGGTGGGGAACGATTTTTTTTTCTTTATTTTTTTTTGGAATCGACGTTACGAGGCGTACCATAATCATCCATATTGGACGGGCCTGTCCAACACCGGTTATGAATTTTGGTGTGTCTCGGCAGTAAATACATGGCAAAATAATGGATGACACGTAACGCATGTTTCACCAATCAAATAACAAAGATTTGTGCCTGTGGTATATACAATTGATTTGAAAAAAATGACATAATAATAATAATCAAACTATAATACCGCCTGGTGTTGGACATTCAAATCTGATCTCGTAGTCCAGACATGTCTCTTGGGCAGGTTGATCCGAGTTTTGACACCGGAGTCCGGCGGCGGGTGTGCAGCTAGAGAGCAGCGACTGAGCGGCAGTGACGTGGTCGGTGTGGTTAAATTTCACACGGCACTCGGCAAGGGTTGGGCTAGCGCACACCGATGGGTAAACCTGTTTATAGGTATAAACAAAGGGGGAGAGGTTAAATAGATTTAAGTGCCGCAGGGTTAAATCAAATACTGTCTTCTTGTGTATCCAAGTAAAGTCAGTAAACTGGGTTTTCCATGAGAATCGAAAAGTTATTTTGAATCATGAAATCAATAGACCCATCAGGCCTCATTGCACCCTTGGCACCAAATGCTGGCGGCAAAGTAAAAAAAGTACAAAACATAAAAAAATAAATAAATACAAAATACAAACAATAAAAACAAACAAACAAACAACATGGAAAAAGGACTCGATCATAGCGCCACAGCTGTGACCCCAGTAGGAATATGTACTGTTATGTTATTGATTATGTCAAAATACACGAGTTTGGGAACTTATAAAGCATTTGGACGAAACATGCCGAAACTATGGGACATGACCTCTTTTGATCAAATATTTGTAAAACAAAACACAAACAGAACCAAAACTAATGTAAAGCGCATTGAGACGTTATTTTGAAATGCGCTATATATAAACTTCTTGTTGTTGTTATTATTATTGAAACAAAACGACCAAAAATGCACTCTTATGTCAAATTTGTGGCAATTTTGTTTTATCCATTATGTAGAAACTTGCTGAAATGAACATTTTTTGCAAGTTTCATAAAAAATCGGTCGAGATCTTCCAAGAAAATAGGGAGGGGTGTTGGCACTATGGGTTCTCTCCCGGTCGTGATAGAGTTTTAATAAAGGTCTGACTTGCCTGGAGATAAATAAATATCCGACATTTCGAGGATAAATTATGAATATTTTGAAAAACAACGATTCGTCAAAGCTTCAAGTTTACAGTCTTAATTATAAATTATAAAAAGTCCGATCAAAGCAAAAATTGAAATAAGGAAATGTTAAAACATATATGTTAAATTGTATTGTATATCAATATTTAAATAAATGAAACAATCAGCCAACAGTGTGGACTAAACAATATTCATAACTGTTTTAAAAATAAAAACAACTTAAAATTGGCATCATGTAGCTGTTGGTATACCAGAAAGGTTGTCATCATCCCCACCCCTTCCCAAATACTAACCGATCTGACAGCCGCCAGAGTCTCATCATCTGTACCGTCTGTAGGGTTATCAACGCTGAACCAACCCGTCCATGTAGTTGGGGGAACAACAGGAGGTATCGTTTCTGTAAAATATTACAAGGTAGTCAGTGACCCAAATCAGAAACAGGCAGGGGTTATTTATTATCATCATCATCGTCATCGTCATCGTCATCGTCATCGTCACCGACACCGTCACCGTTACCGGTTGTTGTTGTTGTTGTTGTTGTTGTTGTTGTTGTTGTTGTTGTTGTTGTTGTTGTTGTTGTTGTTGTTGTTGTTGTTGTTGTTGTTGTTGTTGTTGTTGTTGTTGTTGTTGTTGTTGTTGTTGTTGTTGTTGTTGTTGTTGTTGTTGTTGTTGTTGTTGCTGTTGTTGTTGTTGTTGTTGTTGTTGTTGTTGTTGTTGCTACCTAAGAACTAGGATGTCGACATTAAAGTAAGATCCCATCTATCAAATCATCTCTTTTATTTGTTTGTATTTCTTTAACAAACATACTTTTTTGAGTGAATGAAAATGTGTAATTACAAAAAGGAAGTCCATTTACAAAGTAAGCATATTACTGCCGGAAAAAATAACCTGTCGAGCCATATATATCCGCCTGTATGTTGTCAATTAAAAGGAAAATATCGTTAAAAAAAACGCGTCGCCTTGTGCCGTCGCCCGTTGCCCGTCGCGTCGTGCCTTTGCGTCGTGCCCTCGCTTGTCTTTACACTTATTTAATACAATTTCAGTGCCGTCGCGTCGTACTGACGTGCTGACGCCCGTCGTATCCTTCCTGTCGTCGGCAACATAAAAATAATCAAACTTGAATTTTAAAGTTCTCACAAAACATGTAACTTAATATATATAAATTTCAGTCAAAAAATTAGTCAGTTGGCAAAAATGTTCTAAATATATCCTAAAAAAAGAGTATACATTAGTTGTTCACCAGAATAATAACAACACTACAGCCAAGAACGCAAATCCAATCACATTGGATAGATTTAAAAATCAAACAGCAAGCATTAAAAAAATCTTCTTAAAAAAAATTATACACCTGAAACTTTGTCAAAATCTTAATCATTCAGAGCCTTATGACACGACGCGACGCGCGACAGTTTGATGCAACGGGCGACGGCACAACGCAACGGCAATGACAAAACAGGTGACGGCCGACGTCATCTATAGAACACCATAACACAGCGTTTTTAAGTGTGTCGCATTTTGAACAAAATAAAAACAAACAAACAGGAGCAAAATACAAAAATAGAAGAACAAATGAAAGTGTAGCTTTATTTACGGCGTATTCCAAAGAGTGTGAAAACTGATATTTGATACTTTCTTTTTGAAACTATCAAACCAAAACTAGGGTTGATGTCACTTAACAACTACACATATGCCACTGGATTGAATGAAAGAGTAAACGTACCATCTATACAAACTCCTTCCGTGAAACTTATCTGAAGAAGAACGCACTGCAAAAGAAGCAACACAAATATGTACAAATATTATTTTAATACAATCGAACTTTTGGGTTCAATTGTCCGTAGTAGTAATGAGCAAAAGTACCAGTGCAGGAGCCGGGCTGTCAAAGGGTATTTTGTCCCCGGCAAAACAGTCCGGCGGACATATTTATCTGGGGATTCTGCCCCCCCCCCCCCCACCCCTTCAGTTTAGAGGCTGCTGTTCCCTATAGGAGGTTCTGCCCACCCCTCATACCACCTACCCCGATCTAACGCGCTCAAAACATTCAACAAAGTATTCTTATTTGACCTATTTAAGGTATGTGCAGTTATACTTTGAAGTAATTTTCCGTTTCTTTTGACTTATTTTACTTCGTTTTTAAAGATCATAGACCTATGCTGTATGTGTGTGTGGTTATATGCCTGATTGCCGCAATTGCAGTGGCATAAAATTGAGCCGCCTGGACCCAATTTCATGCCTCTAATTACGGCTACGGAATTATTCACCTTACGATCACCATTTACCTCAAACATTCACCTCAAACAAAATTTGTCCCACTCAACAATTCTAGACAGGTGAGTGAAGAATGCTGTCCAATGATGTGTAGCCTTTTTTTAAAATTGTGGTGAAATCAAAAAATGTAGAATAGTTTCTACATTTTAGTGTTTCACGGAGTACCGTGAAACACTAATAATTTTAAGTATGACGCATGTATTTCGAGTTGGCTATATTATTTCCGGGGTGTGTATGGGGATTGGGGGAGGGGGACACGATCTCCTGTGTAGACCGATATTTCCTGCGAGTATTAAAAGAGGCTGTCTCGGGGGACACATTTTCCTAGCCACTTCAAGGAATACTAGTAGTCCGGGCTTGATTTTTGTTTCCCCCAAACGGCATTTCAAAAACAGGAACACGATCTCCTGTGTAGACCGATATTTCCTGCGAGTAAGAGAGGCAGAAATTTGTAGAGGGCTACACGCATTCATAGGACAGGCTGTCATGGGGGACACAACTTTCCTAGCCACTTCAAGGAATACGGTCCGGGGTTGATTTTTTTCCCCAAACGATATTCAGAAACAGGTTGTCGGACCCCTTTTCCTTAAACAAAAAATAGGGTGAATACAAGTAAACAAAGTACGAACTAGGTTGTCACCTCATAGTTGTTAGTCAGTAGAATATCGACGCGCGCCAAGTTGCTCGACCGAAAGTGTTTTCATAACTTTAAATGCATTTCCTGTATATGTAATGGGAAAGCACACAACACTCCGCAAAAACCTACTATACTATGGCGTTTGGGAAAGAACAATTTGCGTCCAGAGGAGGGGGTGGGGTCAGAATCATCTACCACACCGGCTTGTCGTCGGTCTCATGATGATAACCGTCGAGCAGTGGTAATCGCATGCGTCTTCAGATACTACTAGCATACAAAGAATTTATGAAAGTGTTTGAGGACATGGAAAAAGAAAAAAAAAAACTATTCCATAGTAAAGATCATTGTTCGTACGTACTGTTTAGTAATTCGTACGTACGGAGTATTAATACGCACGTACGGATTTCTATTCCTATGTACGAATTACAAATACGTACGTGCAATACAGTATTCCGTTTGTATGGATGAGTAATTTGTATGTACAGATTACTAATTCGTACATGCTGGTTATTAATTTGTACGTACGGATTAGTATTTTGTACCTACGGATTACGTTCGATATGTTGGAAGTAAGCACGATATTGACGATCACGTACGGTAACTCCTCAGTATGAATCGATAGGAGCTTATGATTTAGATCTATTTTCAACTTAGTTCAAGTCAGAAAAAGATGATTTATAAATCTTCGTCGACTTTTAAAGAACTATGGATTTTACAGACGTCATGAGAATTCCAGTATTCATGACAACACAAAAGAAACTGGGATCACACTTCTTTGCACAATTTGCACACAGAATGATAAAAACCGCTAGTATGGTGACTGATGAAGTGAGGCTGAAATCGCACAGAAATTGCTTGAATTATATATTAAGGAGAGACACAAGTTGCTCAGCATATTTTCACAATTTGTTATTATTTTTTTTTTATAAATTATGAAATTAAAATGTGCTAACAAGAAAAAAAAGTCGCATGTAAAAACATAGGCTATACGTTTTATTTTTGAAATTGTTCACATCGTATTTACCCATGACTCAATGGGCACGTTTTAAAATCAAATGGCCCTTAACATATTGAGCATTGCGTGCAGAATGGATGAATTCGGTGTGTCAATAAATTGCGACTGGTTTATCACACTTTTTAGCAAAGTATACAGAATCAGTCTTAACGGATCTTTCTAATGCTTATTTGTTCAACATTGAAGAACATGAAAAAATGGCATGTGGTATCAGTTCCAATTCATTTCAATCTTAAAATGACAGTCAAGGAAACAAAAATAAATACAAAATAAAGAACACATTTTTACCTTGCCCTACTTCAATTATAATGCCAGCTTAAAAATTGCATTAAACTATGCCTCTTCCCTCCTGTGTTAATATCCCACTCTTTTTCAACAAACATGTTCCATTATACCATCCTTTCGCTGCCTATCACCCAACTCCTTCGAAACCCCTTTCTTTTGAACACCACATGACCTTTTTTTTTTTTTTTTTTTTTTTTTTTCTCTTTATATAAATCACTTAATGGTCTATTCTCATGACTTGAATTTCCCACGTCTGCATGTATGATTTCGCTGTTCCCTACATAAACCATAATCCGAACGTATGCAATGGTAATCCTAACGTATTAATTAGTAGTCTGTACGTGCGAATTAACACTCCGTACCTACAGAATAGTACTTCTTACGTACGGAATAGTAATTAATACGTCAGGGTTACCATTGCATAAATACGGATTATGGTTTACCCAGGGAAGAGCGAAACCATACATGCAGACGTGGGAAATTCAAGTCATGAGAATAGACCATTAAGTAATTTATATGAAGAAAAAAATCCGTACCTATGGGTATTTTTTTCAACATGTCCTAATTACTCTTACATACTAAACAGACATAATGTGAGAGACAATTCCAGCAAAAATGGTTGTCAAACGTTGAAGCAAGTGTTAGGGTGGGCGTGGCTCTAGTTGATTTAAGCATCACCACATGAACAGAACATGGGGTTAATTTAATTGTTCGGAGCATTTTGGTCAAAATGATGAACAATCATTGAAATACGTATCTATAAAGATATTATAATTAGCACCTTATAAATTACCGGTTCTTTTGTACATATCTTAAAACTACCCAATGGTGTTAAAATCTGATATAAAGTGGACTTGGACTTGTGCATTGGCTATACTTCAACACACTCGGTTTAAACAAAAATACACGTGTTTTGCTGTATTAGTTTAAGTAAGAACAGTGGAGTTTTAATGTAAAGGGTTCTGGAAAATATTGGATAACAAGCCATTGACATTTCAAATAATCCAAACCAAAGACGAGTCTTGTTATACATGTTCAGTAGTTGCCCCGTTTTCCCCTTGTGTGTTTGTTTGCTGTTTTGTTGGGTTGTTTGTTTGTTTGTTTGTTTAATTGTGATTGTTTGTTTGTTTGTTGGGTTGTTTGTTTGTTGGGTTGTATGTTTGTTTGTTTGTTTTGTTGTTGTTGTTGTTTTTTTCCGTGTTAAGTATATTGCATTTAATTTACATAATCTTGTAACAAACAAATGTAATTTGAAGCACTAAAAATTGAATTTAAAATCAGAAAGAAAAATACTGACTCACCCAGCCAAACGATAGTAAACCTACCGTTGCTGCCATAAACGTTCCCAGTGTCCTCATTATCTCATCGACATAGTCCTCACTTAATCGTGTCGACAAATAAAAGTAGTTACAAAGAAAGTAAACTCTGAAAAAGATGCCTTGTACTGTACAGAACGCAGAATGCTCGTCTATTGTTTTAAACTAAACCAAAGCATATCCAGAAAAGGTATTAAGTTGGTGTCTGCGAAGACTAGTAATGAATATTCATCAACTGCTTGTTAAACGGTAAAAATATATAATGTAAAAAACCACCTCGCGTCGGGTGACAGTTGGAGAAGCGACTGAGAAATAGAACAGAGGACTCGGATGCAACTCTAAAGCGTCTGCTGTAAACGAATGTATACAAGAAGATACACAGACGGGTATCGATCCTCACCGTCAGACTTTTCAAAAAGCAAGCAGCAAGCATATTATTTTCTTCTGTCCAAAAACAACAAACATCTCGTGGATCTCAATAACAACAAGGCATGTTTTGTTTGATGAGCGACAGTCTCTTTCGTGGCTATTGCATAAACTATCAACATCATGAACTGAATTTATATCAAGTATGAAAGCTGTACGAGCAGCTTTGTACGTGTCATTTTTAAGACAAGAGGTCATACATTTTATTTCATTATTTTTATGCTGAGTACATTTTGAGGTGCTATATTAAATTTATTTATAATCATCGTTTTTTTTAGTGAAACACGGCATACAAGTAATCTGTAAAAACTTTAGTGAATTGTTCAACATATACTGCTCACGTTTTGTCAGAGATGTTTAATGTTTAAACACGTTCCATTGAGACCTCTGTTTTAACCGAAATAATCAGTAGTGGTTTGGTGTTTTCAGATAATCTTACATCGAGGACGACAGTGTTTCCAAATGTTCATTCTCTGTTTAAAAAAAATATGAAGTTGATATGTGTTGAGCTTTAGGATTGAAACCTATCAATTCGGTGCAAGCTATCCATGCAAGAATTGCAAGTTGTATTTGTTTTATAATTATTGTCAGCAGTGGTATACACACAATATTGTTTTTGTTTGATACGCTATTTCAAAATGTATGCAATATTTTATGAAAATGCTTACATTGCTGTGTATTCTACGTAAACGTACGTAATAATGTACCAAAAGGCCTACGTATATCGATCCTCTCGCTCAGACTTTCAAAGAAAAATGCATATCGTATTCATCCAACCCTGAAAAACTTGTACATGTTTTAGCTGGTTGAGCGTAATTTATCAAGGTCTGTTACGGTCATCGCTTAAGTTATTTACATCACAGACATCTAATTAATTTCAGCTGCCCTTGAAAGGTGTGGGCGCTACGTGCTACAAGTATAGGCTCTTAAAAAAGTGGAAATTGATTTTAAGAGCGCGGAGTACAATATTTGGTTGCAGCAGTTTGTTTGTTCTTTATCTCCTGATTGTCAGTTGAATACTAAACGAATATTTTGTGAAAATGTATATACATTTCTTCAAGAACGACAGCGTTTCAGGTTGTTGTGTTTTCTCCGGAGAACTAGTGTTTGTATGAAGCTGATACAGTGGCGTGAATTTGTTGTGAAAAGTGTGGGGGTGGTAACGGAACAAAGGGAATAATGCTGAGATCACGAGCAAAGGGGGAATGGGGAAGGTTACAATCATGTAGATCCACAGCAGACGTTCGATTGCATTATGGATATCATCTATGTTGTTAATGTTCTATGTATTTTTTTTTTCAAAAAATACATACAATTTTTCTTTTCTGATTTTCTGGATAGTTCATTGTACATTCATTATAGGCCTCGTCAAGTGACCGATATCAACCTCAATTTGTCACAGCGGCAGCTGTTTGGTGCGTATAGTTAAGTTCCGTAACGTTCGTGTAAATGACCGTCGACTCACTGTTCGCACGTACAGGTGGGCGTGTACGGTCGTGTACAGACGTGGATGTTGTCTTGATAGGATTTGTAGAAATGTTTTATTCATTTACTAAGCTATCGGGTGCTTTTTCAGTGAAAACCTCCTTTTTTTCTGGGGGGGGGGGGTGATCGTATGGAACATCCCCCAGGACAAACAGTTTTGGGGGTATATCCACCCCCCCCCCCCCCGGTAATTACGCCATGACCTGATATCTGATATAGTTTGTTCTCACTGAGTTTTCTCAGCATGTCTACTTTCATTGATTTTTCCGCTTTCAACATGCCTTTGTGTCATTCGAGCTTTCTTGTAAGCTCTCATGCTTAGGTTCAGTTTTGGTACCAACTGTCCGTGTCCTTGTTTTGTTCTATGTTAGTCCGTCCAAGGCGTCTCGATACAAGCCTAGGCTTCTAGAAGATGCCTCCGTACCAATATTTTTTTCCCGCTTACTTCTTTTGCTTATCCATCTAATTACAGTTGTTCAATTTTCTCTGCTTGTATCTGCATTTCTGCCTTATTTTGGTATGGTAATAAATGTGAGTTTGAATTGAATTGAAAAGTTAAAGGTCCCATGAATTAATTTTGTTTATTGGTTAAAAAAGGAAGTATGCCTATCATAGTGCATTATTACTTTTTTTCATTTTTACATGCCTATTTACCGTAGAAATAACAATTTCTAAAGTTAGGGGATTGCCGCGCTCCACCCACCCTTCCTCATTACCAGAAAATATGTGACGTAGACAGTGGACCGGCTGACCAGGGCCATGTGTGTGACAATAACACACAATGCATTGTTGACCACTCGGCACCAGAGCTGTCTTTGAAACGTTTGACCACAGTCTATGTCACGAATCATTGCGCAATCAAATGACACAAATTTTCGGGGCTCAATTAAAGTGTATTAACGCATAACTAACACATTAAAATAGTAAATGTTATGTTTTGTTAATTTCAAACCGTAAATTAAGCCACAAAAGTGTAATGTGACAAAATACCTCTCCATGAGCCCAAATAGAGAATGGTAGTTTATTTTGAAATATTTGACATAATGTTTGGCGGAGTACACACTATCTGTTTACAAGCGCACTTTCCACAGCAATCTGATTGCATTATCCAGGGTTTAATGTTATAGATTGAAGAGGTGTAAACCCAGAATGCGTGTGTTCTTTGAAGTTTTTACTTAGTTTAAGTATCTCTGATTTATCAATTCTACTCTTTTCAAAAGGATTATGATAAAGTTTGATTGTGATTGAGATTTTAATTGTTTAACAAAAATGGACTTTGGGGGTGAAAATACTCAGACAGTTGTTTTAGTGTGAAATTAGTGTCTTTAAATCAATGTCTCGTTTGTTCGCTGAACTTGGTTCCAATTCTGTAACATTTATTTTTCCCGTCAACCTTACAGCAATACAATATCTCGCCTGAAATAGCGCCCTTTTCTGGGTAACCTGATGAGCTCTCGAGTTATGGTGGGTGATAACCAACATAGGTAATGCATGATTTGCGTAACTGATGCAGATAAACAACCCCAACCCCAGGCCTACTCTCACCAGCTGAGATCCTAACCCCCAAGAGTCAAGATGGATTTTGACCAATGCGGTATGTCCCGAAAGGGAGTAATTCGTGTGCTTCTCCAAGCTGACAAAATCAACCCAAAGGTTGCAGCAATCCCGGTGTCGCGGTCTCAGGTTTCCAGCGTGCTCAGTTTCCAGATGACCAAATATGGTACAATGACGTCATGCCATGTCTGCGCACAGCAGACGAAAGTCGCCCGTTTCAGTGCCGTGCTGAGTCGTATGTACGTGTCGGGATCGCATGCATCGGATCAGCAGGGTAACGGACCACGCTGAAGATGTCATGGCGGTCTTCTCGAGCAAAGGACGTGCGGATCGTTTTAACGAATTTCGTGAGAAGAATGCTAAAATTATCCGTTACTTAGACAGCGGTCTGTATTTAGACGGGTTGACGGATGGGCAGAAGAGGTTGGTTCGTTATCAAACCAAGAATTATTCATGTATGATGAGGCCAGTAATAATCGTATGATTAGTACCACCATGTTGTCACCCGGAAATCCAAGCACGCCGGAATACAGAGACCATAATGCCCGAGTGGTGAAATGCCCGGCTACGTCATCCGGAAACCTGAGACCCCGACACCGGGACGTTTGTAAGCTGTCTCACCGAGCCAAAAGCTGATGCCGTAGTTTGCAAAGTTTTAGTACATGCCGTCATGACCAAGTTGTTCTTGATCACATAATAATGTAAGAACAATCAGTTTTATAAATAATTTAACAATATTACTTCAGTGGTATTGGTTTTTTTTCTGAAACTAGTGGTCGGAGCAGAGTTACCACAATAATGTAACTCTAGTTTTCAATCAACACACCGTTGATTTAAACCGAACCTAAAGTTAATGTTTCGTTGATGAAGCCACACACCTCAGCTGGCACCACCTTTTTGTACATTATCGTTTGTTATCGGATAATCTTGTATCGGATATCATTGGCCTGTCAGTACAATTTATATATCAAATGGTAGCTTATAACTCAACTTAAGTTAATTGACATCATGACGTCAACAGTGCGTCACTATTTTATATATGTTTCTAAATTTGGGGCGAGGCAACGACTTGGTCATTTTAGGAACGACAATGTCATGTGACTCCGTTTGTACACGCTCAAATGCTCTCTAAAGACTCGGAATTCACGTCACTTCCAATCCACTTGAAACGTAAAATGTAAATTTGGGCACGAAAATAAACCTACTTTGAACCATTTCCCATAAAACTGTAGTTTAATCAATTTTCTGCACCTTTTGTTGACTATAATAGTTAAAGATTCCTTTGGTGTTCCTTCGCTACCAAGTCGACTTAGGCATTCCTAGTTTGCGAAACATGCAATACTGACTCGAGACGCGGTAAAATTATATGACGCCCTCAAGTGACAGCTCCAAGTATGTCTCTGTGTCTATAACTGTGTTGATAACTGCAATCAAACTCCACTACGGGAATGCGGGTGCAGCTGCGGCTTGTGGCCGGCAGAAGTTAAAATAATAATCACTTTCCTTTGTTTTAGCGCTTAGTGTTAAGGATAATTGCATCCTTTCGAGTTCTGATTTTGTATTATTTTGTTTCTCAATATTAGCTGAACATTGTCCTCTCAGGGCAAATCATTGCACAAAAATGTAAAAGTATCAACTACAAAACAATTGTACCAACATTTAAAACTTAACAATCAATATAAATTAGGCTTTTAATTTTCGTTACTCGAAATACAAAATTAAAATGAACTAATATTCTCAAACAATCTCCCTCAGGGCAACCAATATACCATTAAGCCTATGGTCTATTTAACGAAACAGATGACGTCATCAGGCGTCAAGTTTCATCAGATCAAATGTTATTGTTTAAAAGCACTATCTTTTGAACCGCATAACATAAATTTATATTTTTTGCGGCATATTTGAGCTTATCACAAGTGTCACTATTGGTCATTGTCATATTTTTGTAAACGAAGCTATTCTTTGAATCGTATAGGAATTAATTTTTGTGATTGTTGCCTTTGGAAAGCTGACTCCTCGTGAGGATTAGTTAGGCTTCCAGTAATTTCTCTGACTCTTTAAGGACTAATCATTCCCTAGGTGGTGGTACACGTCCGCCCAACGACCTACTCCTAGGCTTAACCGCCAACCGTAATTGTCACTCTCACTTGGGTAGCCACTATCCCAGTCCTTAAGGTCAATAAATGTTATTGGGGTCAAATATTTACCCGGGCTGGTGTCCTTGTCAGAAACATACTCCTGGATTTTCTCTTACCGCGGATCACGCCACAACATTCTACCCAGCGTTCATTAATTCTCCTTTTTTTTTTTTTTTTGACAAATAAACTGTTGATGCAGACCTGTTATTGACGTTTTGTATGGTGGCCCTGAAGGGACATCGCACATCGCATACGTGTGCGCACACGTATGCAATGTCGTGAAACAATTCGCGAATGTGTGCGCACACGTATGCAATGTCGTGAACCAAATCGCGAATATATGCGCACACGTATGCAATGTCGCGAAACAAATCGCGAATGTGTGCGCACACGTATGCAATGTCGTGAACCAAATCGCGAATAATGCGCACACGTATGCAATGTCGTGAACCAAATCGCGAATATGTGCGCACACGTATGCAATGTCGTGAACCAAATCGCGAATATATGCGCACACGTATGCAATGTCGTGAATCAAATCGCGAATATGTGCGCACTCGTCTGCGAATATATTCGCGATGTCGTGAATGTTATTGCATATCATTGTCGCATACCTTTGGGGTGATGTCATAGTTGCGGACAATGTGTTAGTGAACTAGGGAGTATGCAAGTGGCCCTGGTCCCATTTGTATACCAAAGACATTCAATGCAGGAGCTTGGGTACCAGGCAGGTACATTGTGTGGCCACTCTATGTGCAACCCCCCAGATCAATAGACATTTTATTCAAAGGTATGCGACAATGGTATGCAATAAAATTC